>JAJIBD010021217.1:0-81960 GCA_021461705.1 Cryptotis parvus
GAAACTAGTCCAGAGGTTGTCTCCAAATCGCTTTACATGTCCAGCCCATCTGATTTTCGATGCCTTGGCAAACGAGACAGCATCCCTGATTCTGGAATAGAGACAGAGGTCAGAACTCGGATTCCTTCTCTCACTTGAGTGAGGCGTGATATTCCAAGCATAGTTCTTTCGATTCCTCTCTGGGAGACCCGAATAGCAGTCTCATTTTGCTTTCGTAGGGCCCAGGCTCTCTGAGGCGTATGTTAATGCAGGGAGAACGATGGAGTCAAAAGATGTGCCCGGAGCTGGAGGTTCTTTGTCCTTTTTAGCTATTTCTTCGATGCCTTTGAAGGCATTCCATGACACTCTCTTCCTTCTGCGCAGCTCAGGTTTTAGGTCTTTCAATGTTGGTTTCTCGACCTAGGTACACATAATTGCTGCATTCACAGATGTTTGTTCCATTGAGAGTGAATGGGGCCTCTGGAACTAGTTCATTCTTCATAAACATGGTTTTCTTTTTAGATTCAGCTGTAGACCTATCTTTCCACATTCTCGGTCGAAGTCAGCCAGCATTTGTGCCGCTTGGCTAATGTTTGGTGTTATTAGAACGATGTCATCAGCGAAGCAGAGGTGGTGTAGTTGCCAACCATCTATCTTCACTCCCATTCCTTCCCATTCTAATTGTCACATGATGTTCTCGAGGGTGGCGCTGAAGAGTTTTGATGAAATGGTATCACCCTGTCGAACACCTCTTTTGACATCAATGATCACTTCTTTGTAGAATGGTGAGATCCTGGTGGTGAATCTGTAATACAGCTCACGAAGGATCTTGATGTATTGGGTTTGAACACCCTGTTTGACAATGGCTTCGATGACTGCTTCAGTCTCCACAGAATCAAAGGCTTTCTGTAAATCATTGAACGTGAGAAAGAGCGGCATCTTGTACTCCCTACAAATCTCAATGAGCTTGGTTACTGTGTGGATATGGTCGATTGTGCTGTATCCTTTCCGGAAGCCTGCTTGCTCACATGGTTGTCCTTCATCTAGTGTTCTGCTAATCCTGTTCAGGATGACTCGTGTAAACTGCTTGTAGATGACGGACAGCAGGAAGATGGAGCAATATTTGCCAATGTCGTGAATGTCTCCCTTCTTGAACAGTAGAACTGTGCTGCTGGTTTTCCATTGGGAGGGCACCTTGCATTCGGACAGGTAGCGTGTGAAGAGTCGAGCTAGTGTATTGATGAGTACCAATGGCAGATTCTTCAGATGTTCGGGTCTGACTTTGTCTGGGCCTGGTGCTTTTCCCTTCTTTACCAAGGAGATGGCATGCTCGAATTTCAGAAGGGAGAACATTGGGAATGACATATCCATCCTGTGGAATATGGTATGTGGGCAGGTGGATGTGGCTATCAAAGAGATTTGAGAAGAAGTCCTGGATAATCTTCTCCACTGACTTTCTGGAAGATGTGATAGATCCATCAGGGTGTCGGAGAGCAGTCTTCTGGTATTATAGTTGGCGAAGGACAGGCGGGGTGGTGCGAATGCTTTTCCTGGCTTCTCCTGCATCTTCCAGTATTTCTGCTCTTCTGTCTTTGAGGTCTTTTTTTTATCACTTCTCTGTGCCGTTTAGCAAGCTTGGACGTTAGTATTTGGTCTCCTGAGGCTCGCGCCTTGCCACGTTGGCAAATGAACTCAAGAGTTTCTGAAGACAGGCATCCTTGTGTGTCTTTTCTCTCTTTGGCATACCTCGCACAATCATGGAGGTGCTGGAACCAGTCAGTTGTATTCTTCATCGATGTCGCCAATGATGGTATCTTCCCATGTTGCTGCAATGGTGCCAAAGAGTTCCCAGTTGGTGGTCGTTCTGGGAGTACTCTTCTTAAACTTTGCAGCCTTTTCTCCCGTTTCTGGAAGTAGAATTTTACGAAGGAGACGGTGGTCAATCCTGTTTGGAATTTGGGACGACAGACACATCGGTCAGATAAAACTGTCGATTGAAGATGATGTGGTCAATTTCATTGTGGAACTGTCTGCAGGAGAATCCCGTGTCCAACATTTCGCTTCAGCCTTCTGGAACTGTGAATTCCCATGAATGGTCTTGGTGGACATGATGAACTCAGATAGTCTCTCACCCTGTTTGTTCCATTCTAGGCCTTGGGTCCCAATGTGGAGTTCTTCAGCCGATCTTCTGGGTCCTATATTGGCATTAAAATCACTGAATATGATCTTGTAGAAGGTGTGATCTTTTTTATAGAACTCCTCCAATTCCATGTGGAATTTCTCAATTTCATCTTCTTTCTATGTGGATTTTGGTGCATAGACAATGAAGATAGAAATTGCTGGCAGTGGGCCACATCTCTTCAAGTGTAATCGTCCTATACGGTTTGTTAGGCATTCAAAAGAATCAATGTTGACAACCATGTTCGTGTTGACAAGGACACCAATGCCACCGACGCCTCTTTTCGCCGCAAGTTCCAAGGAACAATTCTTCTCTGGTGTCAAATACAGCATGATGCAACTGACGCCTCCTTGTCTAGTCAGACCAATGATGTTGTACTTGATCTTTTGCGCTTGTAACATCAGATCCTCAATATATGCTTCCGATGCCAGTGTACGTGCATTGAAAATACAGACAATCATTTTTGTCCTTCTTCGTTTTGGCAGCATAGGATGGCTGTGAAATTTTATCAGGCACTGCTTGTTCGCCTTTCTTACTGCTGCCGTATTAAGCGCTCTTTCAGGGTCAGGAAAATTAACATATATATTTATGTCATGCAAATAAATGCAGTCATTCTGTATCTGTCTCTCTCCTTCTGGATAATTTCACTCAACATACTCTTCTCCATGTCCATCCATTTATAGGCAAATTTTAAAACTTCATTTTTTCAGGGTCTTTTTGATGCTGCTGGCAAACATTTGAGTCCTGGGATAATAGTTTACTCCATTAATATTAGATAGCTCTGCGTGGTTTGAAATTTTTATAGTCTTGCAAAATGAGGATCGCTATGATTTAAAATTAAAGTGTTAGGGCCACACTGCATTTTATAAGTTCGATAAGTGTGGGCAATGACACAGATGGTCCAATTTGCAGGTAATAAGCCAGTAAAAAGGTCATAACTTTAACAATACCATTCTGAGATATATGTTGTAATAAGCAATATAATTAGTGCCTGCTAAAGGAGTAGGCATGGGGATGGGAGGTGGGAAACAAGGGTTTTTGGTGGCGGTTAAGAGCACTGGAATTCAGAATTCCAACACATTGGTGTTAGAATACTGAATACTTCAAACTGTACTGTGAACCCCTATTGGATGACAGGTTTAGCTAATCTGGGAACTTTGCTGTTTTATCCACTCAGAACTTAATCTAAGGTTCATTCTAATGAGATCTGTGCCCAATCTAGAAAACATAGAAGTCTTAGTAGATGTATAATAAGTCAGAAGTTATTCAGAATCAAGGTGACTTCTGTAATTGCCACACCCTCTAGCAGTGTTTACATAGAGGAGGGATGTAATAACTGCAATATAAAATGTAGTGTTTGGGATAAAATACTTTTATACAAATCAGTATTAAAAACTAAGTAACATAATATTGTGTGTGGATATTTTTATGTGTATATCCATAATTGAACCTTCTTCACAATTACCAGCTTGTAGCAACATATAAATTCCTTAAAAATATGTTGTTAGCAGTTAACAATAAGGATATTCCATTATTACATTTGGTTGCTCAAAATATTTGGAGGGCAAGTGGACTATGTGTGTCTTTAAAGCTCTGTAGGAAACTGCACAGAACTGTTTCTCTGCACAAAGTGCCTCAATAAGACCATTTTAGGGATTTGGACATGGTACTCAACAGTACATCAACAGTTAGAGTTGATCAACAGTACAGGAGTGCTGTTCAGCCATGAATTCAGCATTGGAGGGATTATGAGAATGAGGAGACCATGTCTGCTTGATGTTCCTGATTCTAATTAGTCATTCAAGTCTCCTTGAAATTCTCCAAGAGACTATGATTATGTATTTCCAAAAGGAAGTTATAAACAGATTTGTCTGCCTACAAACACAAATCAATTTTATAATCATATACTTAATGGCAATTTTTCATGCCTATGTACATATACTATAATCTGTCTAAATATTCCAATTGCATATAATTAGATATGTTCCTAAGAGTGAGCTCTGTTTTCATTCCCACTTGGAGAATGCCCAGACACATCACCATGCGTACTGTAAATAGTTTACTTTAGGACTGAAGAGGCAAGTGCAGTGAGTAAAGTGCCTGCTTCGCACAAAAACCATCTGTATTCAATTTCTGATACCATAAAGTCCTCCAAGTACCCATCAGGAGAACTGCCTGAGCACAGACCCAGGAGTAAGCCCCATGAACAGTCAGGCGACCCCCCCCCCACCACCACCACCACTGCAAAGGAGTAACTTAATAACATTGCTTGGCACATTAATCTTGTGTAGAGAAATGGAAAGAAAATTCTTAGTAGGTTATTGTACTTAAAAGTAGAACCCCCAAGGGTAAGGAGATAGGTCAAAGGACCAGAGCACACGCATTGCTTGCATTGAATTCAATGCTTAGTATCACATGGTCCCTGAGCATTGCCAGGAGGGACACTAGCACTCATCTGGGACTGGTTCCTGAATATTGCCAAGGATAAGACCAAATCAACAAACAAAAAGCAGCTAGGGTTCACTTTCCTTCACTTTAATGGATCTGTAATCATGCTAACCTTGTAGCTGATGATAATCTAGATTTGTAGATATTCCGGTTATACCAAATACAATTTAAACTGGCATGGTACACTTTTAAAATTTTCTTTGGTTCACATATCACCTCCTACCTACTTTTAGTTGAAAAGTTCTTATTCTCCCCAATTCAGAGACCCAGAGATATTTGTACACTTCACTAAATCTACAACAATCCGCACTTTAAGTGGGTCCATCCATCACAGTCAGTGCTCTTTAAAAATTGTATTGACTTGCAAGTATCTTTACCAAGCTTTGTTTTTAAATTATCACTAATGTTTTTAGTGAGCTTTAATTTTTATAAACTGTGTTAGTGGCCATCTACAACATCAATGGATTCAGGGAGACCAAATGAGTTCCAACTCTGAGGGCTAAGAAATGAAACGCACAACATGCGTCTGTCAATGTATAATAGTATAATATCACATAAAGTCATAAGAATTGTATTTTCAAAATGTTTCTTAAATAAGGTAATCTTATAGTGTGCTATAATTTCCTGTCACAGCTCTCCTCAGACTTCACTCTACTGAGTTCGTAATTGTATCTTGGAAGAGTATTTATAATCAATAACCTCATAACAGTCCACCATTTTTGCTGCTCTATTCTTTACATTTAACATAGTACCAAGCAAATTAAAGGAATAAGGCAATTTTTGTCAAAAATGTAGGGGATAATCTGACTAAGATTTTCCATGGTATTTCATTTGTATATTAGTTAACAACATTATTGAGCAATATTTTGCATAGCCACTGAAAAATATGTGAATACTTCAGACTTATTTCTTTAATTTTAAGTCTCTGGAATATTTAGGATGTCTGAACAATAGAACTATATATGTGTATATATATAGTATATATATTATATATTATATATATATATATAGTACATTGAGTGCCCCCAGAAGCTTGCCTATGTAAGAGCTTCTCAAGACCTTTTATAGCACAAAAGGAACAAACACTTAGAAAATATACAAAAAATTAAATTACTTTGTTGAAATGTAATTGTCACAACTCTTTGCTATTAATATCAAGTCACATATGCATGAATTTTGCCATTATTATTTGTGCAATTTGTGTAAAAAATACAAGTATGCCATGAAAAATTTTCTGGTAATCACTATACAAGACCATCTTTGATGTATAATTAGAATACTATGCTGATCTGAAACTGAAAGATGATGCATAGACATGTTTTTATTTCACTGACAATAGTGCAGATTGCATAAGTTATTTTAAATCTATCTATATTTTAAGTTATTATTTAAACATCACATTACAGGAAAGTTTCCGAATATGATAAAAAAAAGAACAGGTGCATAGAGAAAGTAAAACCAACAGGTGCATAGAGAAAGTAAAACTCAGGAACTTACAGTAACAAATGAAGACAATGATAATGAAAAAAAATGAGTTTTTCCATAAAGATTTTTTTTGGAGGACCATACTTTATTGTGGTCAGGGCTTAACTCCTGGCTCAGTGCTTAGTAATCATTCCTAGTGGTGCTTGGGGGCCATGTGGGATGCTGGGGGCTGAATCCAGGTCAAGCGCTCTACCCTCTCTACTATAGCTACAGCCCCAGTTTTCTATAAAGACTCTTAAACAAACTTCCCAAACTGACACCAGTGCAGTTTGGACTCTATAGTTCAGGGACTGTTGCTTGGAAATTTTGGGGGCAAAATTTTAAGCATCACTTGTCAGAAAGCCAAATGCAGGATGGAAATGAGCGGTGATAGAAGCTACAGTGGAAATTAGAAGATTGGAAATTGTTTTCTTCAAGTAACGGGGGAATGGTAAATATAAAGTTCTATGCCATTTCTTTGATGTGAGAAGAATAAGAATAAAATAAGGGGTTGGGGAGAGAAATAAAGATGGAAAGTGTTTGCAACAGCAGACCCACATTAAATGGTAAGCTGATTTTAAAAAGGTCAGCAATGCTAGGAATATAGAGTACATCAAATAGTAAATATCTACGTGACACTAGATTTGCCATATGAAATAAATGCATTTGCAACAACTGCATAACAAGGAGAAACAGGGAATGAGGGACTATACTTTGGATTGACATAAACTATAAGTTTAAGACTCATTAGCCTTAAAGTTCCTTTTAAGGGGCTGGAATAGTCCAGGGGGTAAGGTATGTGCCTTGCATGACCAAGCTGGGTTCAATTCCCAGCATCCCATATGATCTTCCGAGCACCGCCAAGAGTAGTTCCTGAGTGCAGTCAGGAGTAACCCTAAACATTACCCGGGTGTGGCCCAACAAAGAAATAAAGTCCATTTAATTTCAGAGTAGTAAAAAAGAGGTTGATTAATATTAGTGTTTAATGTTAAAGGTAAGTGAAATATAGTTGCAAAATTGTCTAAGAAAACAATGACTAAAATCTAAAATAGGATCAATGTTTAAATACAATTATGCAGCAAGAAATTAATCAAGTTCTATCTATCTATCTATCTATCTATCTATCTATCTATCTATCTATCTATCTATCTATCTATCTATCTATCTATCTATCTATCTATCTATCTATCTATCTATCTATCTATCTATCTATCTATCTATCTATCTATCTATCTATCTATCTGCCTGCCTGCTGCCTGCCTGCCTGCCTGCCTGCCTGTCTGTCTGTCTGTCTGTCTGTCTGTCTAATCTATCTGTCTATCTACCTATCTATCTACCTATCTATCTAGGCTTTTTGAGTCATACCCAGCAATGCTCAGGGGTTACTCCTGGCTCTGCGTTCAGGAAATGCGTTCAGGAAATACTCCTGGCAGTGGTCAAGGCACCATATGGGATGCCAGAGATTGAACCCAGGTTGGTGTTATGCAACACAAATGTCCTCCCTGCGGTACTATCACTCTAGCCCCAGTTGCTCAATTTTTGAAAGAATTTAGGTAAGCATGCAATAACTTTATTAGTGACACACAAGCACAGGGTATTTTTTGATACTCTTGACAATTTTGAATTTGCAAAGCATAATTAATGTTATCCCTTAAATTGCATGTTTCTTCTTTTGAGCCAGAAATAAAAGATATGATTGAAAAACATCTATTACACCATTTTTTAAATATTACACCATTTTTAAAAAACAAATTTTAACATGTCATATGTACGTATTAAGACATAGCTCTTAGATATGAAAATTTTATATTTATCATATTTTTTGTACTTAATGAATCTATTGATTAGAATTAGGGAGAACACTCAGAGGGTTTTCAAGATATATATATATCTTTAAAAATATTTTATTATACTGCCGTGGGATATACAATTACAAAGACATTCGTGTCCAGTTGTAGGTCTACAGTGTTCCAGAACCAATCCCTCCACCAGTGCCCATTTCCCACTACCAATGTCCCTGATTCCCTCTCCTCTCCCCTAGCCTGCCTCTATGAAGAGTTCTTTATCTCTCTCTCTCTCTCTCTCTCTCTCTCTGTCTTTCTCTCTTCCTTCTCTTACGCGCACTGTGGATTGTGATACATACATTTGGAGGTTATCATGTATATCTTTTGCCTGTATTCAATACTCAGTTCTAGGCTGGTATTATCACTTACAACAATTGTTAGCACACTGTTCCCTTCTCTGGCTCACCCAACCTCCAACTCCCGGACACTTGCGGTAGATTCCACTTTTGAAAAGACCTCAAATTTCAGTATATATTTTGCCTGAGGTCAATAGATGATGCAACATGTTTCTTCAAGAGCTTTCAGAGTGACCCCTGCTTTTGAAATATTTCCTGAAAACCATGGGCTATCACACAAAACTCAAAATGAAGAAGATTAAAAGAATAAGAATTTTTTGAATTTTGTCTATATAATTTGAAAGTCATTTCTTGTTTTCCTAGTAAATTTGGGAGGTTTCTTAGTTTAAAAAAAAGAGAAATAGCAGTGCTTAAATATGTATAAGTTTATATACATATATATTTGTGTGTGTAGCCCAAAATAATGTTTAACATTGTTTCTACATGTAATTCTTTAAAATTCTATTAGACTTATGTGGTTTTTAATCTAGTAAATAACTTCAGTAACCTTTCAGTTTCAGAATCCTTCAATTCTTTGTATGCAGCTTAGCAAAGACAAATGCAATTTTATGTCCCATTATAAATGTGTTAGTGTACAGGAAATGTTGAAATTGTTTTTTTTTCTTTTTGAACAGATACATTATGTTTTTGCCATCATTATAATAATTGCACTAACATTGCTATAATAGAGTGTAGCTGAACATTGACACTCTCAAATTAGTCATTTTGGATAGCCTCGTTATCTCATGGGAACAAATGACCCAAATATTGTTGACCAGAGAACACAGTTTGCTTTTTCATTCATGCACTTGGTCTTAGGGGTTCTTTCAGCATTGCATGCTTTCTTTGCACTGAACCCCAGGCTGATGGAGCAGCCCTAATCTGGAAACGTTTGTTCTTCTTATACAGAATTTTTAAAAAAAATCTGCCAAACTATGTAACGGTTTGGAGATGTTACTGGTGCCCGCTCAAGCAAATCGATAATGAACGGGAAGACAGTGATACAGTGATGCAGTGAAATTTGCAAGTAACTTGTATCACTTCTGTGATCTTTACTCAAGTCAATGAGATAATGAAAACCATGGGCTACCACACAAAAATCAAAATGAAGAAGATTAAAAGAAAAAGAATGTTTTGAATTTTGTCTGTAGTTTGGTCTATGTATATGTATGTATATATACATATATACATATATACATATATATACATATAATATACAATTACATGTATATATGTATATATACGTATATATATGTATATATACATATATATATACATATATATATATATATATATATATATAGTTTGGTCACATAGTGACCAAACTATATAACCTTGAAACGACCAAGGTTGACAACAGTGAAGTAGGTGAATTATATGTAAACAGTAGAGTGGGTGCAAAATAAAACAGTCTAAAACAGTATCCTGATGGCAGTTCTTAGAAATTCAGAACAAAATTTTAGTCAGTTCAATTTTAATAATTGTTGAAATGTTGATGGCTGGTGGCAAGATTAGCTTTTAAATGGTTCTAAAAAAATGGGGCCGGAGCGATAGCCCAGTGGGTAGGGCGTTTGCCTTGCACGCGGCTGGCCTGTGCCGGCCGGGTTCGATCCCCGCCATCCCATATGGTCCTCCAGGAGTAATACCTGAGTGCAGAGCCAGGAGGAACCCCTGAGCATCGCCGGTGTGACCAAAAAAGCAAAAAATAATAATAATAAAAGGTTCTAAAAAATGAAATGGTAACTTGATTATGGGTTTGCTCTTTCCTATAACTCTAGGGAGGCAGCACTTGTTTTTTTAAAATAACAAGCTTTAAATACAACACAATTATGTAAAATACTGTACACTGTAAAAGAGCTAGAAGACTAGAGCGTCAAGTCATGTTTTATAAAGCCATGAGCTCTGTTGATAAACCAAGTGCAGAGCACAAGATCGCACAAGGCCGGGGTTCCACAGAGCTAAGGTCCAAGGCCATGCTGTGGTGTAGAGCAACTGGCAGTCAGTAGGGGTCACGGGGCCAACCTGGGGCACGGCGGGCACCAGGGGCTGCATGAACTCTTGGGTTTCTTGAACGCGCAGGATATCAGCAACCAGCTGGCATGAAGACTGAGTTGGCACACAACCTCCATTTTCCTAGCCCCCCAACCTTCCACCTTTGGGTTTTGGAACTCCTCGGAGCTGCTTTGGGTTCTTGCAAATATCAAGGCAGCGCCTTGCAGCTCAGGCGTGGTGGACCTTTCTGTAGCTCCCTCGTGGTTCTCTCGCTGTGTGCTGTGGGTGGGCCATGTAGCGGGCTATGTCTCACCATTCCCGTTCTACCTCTTGTGGCCATCTCACATGTCAGCCTCTTGATACACGGGCAGATCAGTGTACTTGTTCTCTTTGTCCAGTATGTTTTTTTTTGGAAGTTTCTTGAACTTGTCTATATCTCCTCTCCACACCAGCATGAAGTGCTCCAAGTGGGATTTATGCTTGACTGCCAGGGAGCAGTCTTGAAAAGAGGTGTCATCCCTTAGCAGCAGGACAGGAAGAGGAAGAACCTGTTTTCATAGAGCTTCTGAATCTTATTTCCTCTGTGTTTCTGAGCTCTTTCAGATATTTGGGATGGAGGATGATGCCAATGGGGTCGGTGTAGACGCTGTGGGTGTGGAGCATGCTCAGCTTCCCTTTCTCCTGAGTCCACCCCAAAAAGGCCTTTTCTCATCAATAAGGTCAAGGGACTCAGTTGTTTCCCCTGATTTACCACATACGGTTCCGGGAGATGATCAAAATTATAATAGTCTCATTTAGAAAACAGTAACACAATTGATACTAATTAATACTAATGATATTAATAATACTGATGGTCCTCATAGTGTTTTGGGAGACCAGCTTCCGACCAGAAACCCCAAGGTTGGAATTGTACCCTCAGCAAAAAAGTTTAGATCTTCCAGATCTAAACTTAGATCTATAGTCTGGCAAGCAAAAGCAAGACCAAGAAAGAATAGAATAAACCAGTTTAGGGTCTTTTAAGTGTATAGGATAGAATAAAATAGGAAATTGTCATGACCTTACTCTTTAAGGGTTGTGAAATACCCCAGCCTCTACTCTTCAGGCACTTCTTGAATTTCGATGTGTTTAGGAACTGTCCTCACTGTCTCCGACAACATAAAAAATAACTGTTGGGAGCCAGGGCTGAGAGACAATATTATACTGTGTAAATGGGAAACCATATATACATACATACATACATATATATATATACACATATATATATGTATGTATATATGTATATACATATATATTCTCTTTCTTTCTTTCTTTCTTTCTTTCTTTCTTTCTTTCTTTCTTTCTTTCTTTCTTTCTTTCTTTCTTTCTTTCTTTTCTTTCTTTCTTTCTTTCTTTCTTTCTTTTTCTTTCTTTCTTTCTTTCTTTCTTTCTTTCTCTTTCTTTCTTTCTTTCTTTCTTTCTTTCTTTCTTTCTTTCTTTCTTCCTTCCTTCCTTTCTTACGTCCTTTCTTCCTTTCTTGCGTCCTTTCATCCTTTCTTGCTTCCTTTCTTCCTTTCTTGCGTCCTTCCTTCCTTCCTTCCTTCCTTCCTTCCTTCCTTCCTTCCTTCCTTCCTTCCTTCCTTCCTTCCTTCCTTCCTTCCTTCCTTCCTTCCTTCCTTCCTTCCTTCCTTCCTTCCTTCCTTCCTTCCTTCCTTCCTTCCTTCCTTCCTTCCTTCCTTCCTTCCTTCCTTTCTTTCTTTCTTTCTTTCTTTCTTTCTTTCTTTCTTTCTTTCTTTCTTTCTTTCTTTCTTTCTTTCTTTCTTTCTTTCTCTCTCTCTCTCTCTTTCTTTCTTTCTTTCTTCTTCGTTCCTCCCTTACTCCCTCCCTCCTTCCCCTCCTCCTCCTCCCTCCCTCCCTCCCTCCCTTCCTTCCTTCCTTCCTTCCTTCCTTCCTTCCTTCCTTCCTTCCTTCCTTCCTTCCTTCCTTCCTTCCTTCCTTCCTTCCTTCCTTCCTTCCTTCCTATTTTGTTTTGGGGGCCAACCCGGTAATGCACAGGGGTTATTTTTGACTCTGCACTCAGGAACTATTTCTGGTGGTGCTCCAGGGACTATTTGGGAGGCCACGTATCTAATCTAATCTGAGTTCATGGTGTGCAAGGCATATGCCATATCCACTCTGGCCCCCTTATCTTATGTGTCTGTTTGCATGATTTTGTGACTACCTGCTCCTCCCTCCCCTTCCCCAATGAGCTTGAAGGTGTCAATACAACTGGCTTTAGACAACAATATTATCATACTTAAATTTATAGAAGGGTGCTAATTTTGAAATTAAGAAAAGAGGTAGAAATTTTAGCATTTAAACTGAATATCTGCATATTTGAAAAGGATCAGGAGTCATCCTTTTATACCCACTCTCTTTTATTTTAGAAGCTTAAGCATTGTGTTAACTTCAGATTTGCACATCTATCCTCACATGATGTTGAATCACATTCTGTTAAAATATACCCGCCTGTGCTAGTTGAGTATCTATAGCTTCCCCCACTTCCAATTCACATTACCTGCTTAGTTTTTTTTAGAATAGGATCATATAGGTAAGCAATAAAATATATGTTCAAGCTGCAAAAGGTGAGCCATATTTAGTTTATTTTCTCTATCTGTTGTAGAAGTTGTGTTGTTAAAGGCATAAACTTCAGTTTGAGTCTTGAGTTACTATTTACTATATAAAGGTCAACAAACCAGTGGACTTGCCCTTCTCAACCTCAAGAATATAGGTGACAGCTATGTTGAATCCTCTAAAGCATATCACCCAATATTTATTTTTGCATTAAAAGGCAAGTTAAGTAGTTGTGTTTGAGATCGGATGAATGGCAAGTCCAGTATTTGCTCTCCGGAGATTTAGAAAAAGACTTTCCAAAGGCCTGTTTTAGATTCAAATCTTGGCCAAATTCCTTAATTTTCTATACCTCATTTTAAGAATCAAAAAATAACAAGATTTTTTAAAGAAAGTTAGATTTATGTGGGAATTAAATGAGTGGCACTGTACAGAAACTTAGCATAGTGGAGTGGTGGAGAATAAGAATACAGAATATTGATAAGGTCATATTCATACCTGGAAAATTTATGATAGCATACATTTCCTTTCCACTCAGAAACTGGAAACAATTATTGTAAGGGAATAAGATGGTACATTTGATTGCGGTCTGCATTTTCGTTTTGTTTTATTCCTGCTGAATTTCTTTTCTGTGTCCCATGTGAATCCAGTCTCCTGAACGCCTGTGCAGCAGGACATTGTTTCTTATAGCTTGACCTTCTTTATTACGGGTGGGAAAATCTCATTGTCTACATCTGGATTTGCTCAGAAGTCACTCTAAGTATTGAGTCTTTATTAATGGTTTACTCCTCCCCCAAATGCCTTTCCAAAAGCCTGCAGTCAGCAGGTTCATGTAGGGAATGACATTCCTTTCTGTTTTCAGAGGTATCACAGTTTTGCTTTTACATTTTTTAGAGAACATTAGAAAAATGTTAAACTGTTTGCTATTAGAGAGAGAATTGTCTTGTGTTAGAGCTAGTTGTGTGTTGGGCAAAAGTCTTTCCATCCAGTACGTTTAAATGTTCTACATGGGAGCATATGCAGGGTTTTTCTGTTTATGCTTTGTGTATTTCATATTAAATTAACTGAAACTGGGTGAAGATTATTTCCTCAGCTTGGTAGTTTCCAAAAGTTTCCTAATGTATTTTCACCTTGCAACTAAGGTATGTATAAATATAATAAATATTATGAGTATATAAGATATCTTCTTATATAAGAATATATCTCTTACAGAAGAGATATATAAGATATCTTATATAAGATATAAGATATACTTATAAGATATACTTATATAAGATATAAGTATATCTTATATAAGATAACTTCTTATATATCTCTTCTGTAAGAGATATTTTTAATAATTTTTAATAATTGACTAATTTATTTCCTTCATTATATGCATATTACATAGTGTATGTTCTCTTATTGTGGCACATCCCTTCATTATATCCATATTATATAATGTCCTTTTTATGTGTAACATGTATATTATATAATGCATTTCCTCATTTGTATCACTTGTCTTTCCATTGTTCTTCGATTTACTCAAGCCCGTGCCAATAATGCCTCCATTCGTTCGAATAAGGTCCATTATTGTTACTGTTTTTTAAAAAATATTTTATTATACCACCATGAGATATACAATTACAAAGATGTTCATACTGTTTTTGGCATACTGTTTTTGGCATACTAGCTAGTATGATCCAAACTCTTTTAGAAATATTGAAAATATTTTGTGTTTATTGTTTTGCTTATTTAATCAGGCCAAGATGGTTTATCTCTAAGAGATATTCTAGTCTTTCATTCTCTTGAACTACTTGAGTCTGAGAGACTGAAAAGATATATAGTGAAAAGATATATAGCATACATTACTTAGAAAGACTAAGTCAATTTTTATTTTTATCATAGTGATCAATGGATCAATTAATTATCTAGGCCTTTATATTATTCTTTAAAAAATTATTGTGGCACTCTAGTTTACAATACTGTAAAAAATAGGGTGCCATGTATAATCTGAGTCTTCACCATACTCTCTTCCAATGTGACCACAAAGTGAAGGCCTAGATCATTAATTGATCCATTGGTCACTACAGTACAAATAAAAATTGACTTGTTCTGATGTCCCCTCCATCAGCTTAACCC
The DNA here is from genome assembly GCA_021461705.1 of Cryptotis parvus. Lineage (NCBI taxonomy): Eukaryota > Metazoa > Chordata > Mammalia > Eulipotyphla > Soricidae > Cryptotis > Cryptotis parvus. Next base: position 14,949 of record JAJIBD010021217.1, read on the forward strand.
TCCTTCCATCCCTTCGATAACTACTGAAGATCAGTTCTCAGTTTCCGTTTTAAACCTATCCACTATACTATCACTCCGACCCCACTTTGCATTTATTTTGTTGCTTTTATTCTTAATCACCAGCCCCCACCTCACTCTTAGTACTCAACATTTTTCTGTTTTTTATTTAGTTCATTTTTGTTTTTGTTTTTGAGACCTGGGTATGGGGAACTACCAGTGGTTTGTGGCTATCTGGGCCAGCATCTAAGTGCAAGGACAGTGGATGGATGCTGCAAGGACCCTGCAGTGCTGTGGATATCCAGGACACCCGGGAGAGGCTGGGGGCCTCCAGTATGGGAGCTCTATCTCCTGCCTGTTTCTCTTTTTTCACATGTCTAGATCAGTGACTTGTAGAATGCCTCACTTTTTTGGTCTGTCTGATTGTTTATTCAGGATTAGAATACTTTGGGAAGAGCACTGGATAGTTTTTTTTTGCTACATTACAACAGGAGACATTCATAAAGTTGATCTACTTATAAATAATGCTTTGTTTGGTCACTTGTGATATATATCAGGTGTGAAAACACCATTTTTCTTTTAATTGATAAATTAACTGCAGGGTTTTTTTTATTTTTTAGCAATTAAAAAAATGTTCATGTTTGGGTTTACAGTGTTCCAGCACCCATCCCTCCACCAGTGCCCATTTCCCACCAACATGTCCCTGATTCCCCCCTCCCTAGCCTGCCTCCCTGGCAGGTTCTCCATCATTTTTCTTTCTCTTTCTCTCTTTCTCTTCCTTCTCTTACATATTGTGGATTGTAATGCATATACTTAGAGGTCATCATGTGTATCTTTTTGCCTATATTTAATGCTAGGTTCTATGTGGAAATAGCACTTTTTGACAATTATTGGGCAAAATTGTCTTACCTAACTTCTCTGTCTTACCTAACCTCTGCTCCCACATGTTTGTGGTAATTTCCACCTTTGACAAGACCTCCTAATCCATGTTTTGCCTGACCTTGGGTATTGGTATCATAATATATATGTATATATATATAAGCATATATATATATGAACATATATGTGTATATATGTATATATCTACACACTCACACATATATTATATATATGAGCATATATATATATTATATATATATACTTGAGATGAGAGCCTTCTGCTGAGAGTATACCACCCACATGGCAGAGCCTGGCAAACTAACCATGTTTTATTTGATATGCCAAAAACTAGTAACAATTATGGACCTCAATTCCATGACCTGAAGAATGTTTTGAGGCTCTTCCTGTCCCTGGAGCAAGCAGATGCCCTTGGGCTATACTTGCTTGTGACAGGATGTATGAAAGATGTTACTGGTGCCTGCTCGAGCAAATCAATGAACAATGGGGAGACAGTGATAATGATACAGTGATTTGTTATACCACTACTATGATTCTTTTTTCTCACACCTTCTACTTTGGGTAGCCCAAGACAATTAACTCCTGAAGCTCAGAAGGAATTAGACTTTTTCATGGATGGGCTACCTCTCTAGATTTAATCCCGGAAAAAAATTATGGTGATTGGTCTTTAACACTCCAGAATCTCCAACAGCTACTATACCTCAATTATCTGGAATATTAGAATGTGATTACTTACATAATAAGCAGAGTCATACTGCTACACCTTACATTAAGATGACAGCCAACCTTATAATTAAGGGAAGATTAAGAACCCAAGTGTTACTCGACATGATCCTATGTCGAAGGATCATGTTGTATTACCTGAAACTAAGAAAGTAATTGAAGCCATTTTACTACTCACTGAAATCCTTCAAAGAGCTTCAGCAGATTTCTCAGGAGAAATATCTTATCATTACCCAGCTGAAAAACCTGATAATTTCTCAAAAATATACCTTTTGAAATCCCCACCATTGTACATTCCTCACCCATTCCTGATACCCCAGTGTATTATATTGATGGTTCTTCATCAGGAAGGAGTGGAATTACTGGTACTTTATTGACCACAACAGTGCATACAAATTATAAAACTGCCCAAAAAGTGGAACTTGCCACTTAAATTACTATCTCATATATCTGGCCCATGTAATGTGGTGATGATTCTGCATATCTAGTTGGCCTATTTTCTGGGATTGTCACTGCTTCTTTAAATGCCCATTCCTGTAATTCAGGAACTACTCTTGGAGTAGCTTTATTTAAATCAGCTGGCTAAAACACCAGCTTGCTGCTTCCTACATGACCAACATGGATATTAAGGGAAGGGAGCAATAGTGGAGTGTTACACACATTGTCAAATAGCATGAGGGTCAATGACCAACCCCCCCATTTGTGGTATCCATTGATACTTGTGGAGGAATTGAATTCATTAAGGCTTGTTAGAGATGGGCTTTCCAATGCCAAGCCAAAAGGTGTGGGAGTAGCGAGCATTTCCACAGCTGTTCTAGGGTCAGAGGGACATACATGTAGATATTTCAAGAATCCTTGGCCATGTTGGATCAACCATAATGTAATCATTTCTCCTAGTTGAATGAGACATTCCAGTGTACCTACAGGCAAACTGGTGTGTCTCTGATTCTAAAGGTAATGCCAAAGTGAATTATTCTGATGAATTTTGGACCTTAGTGGGATCTAGAGTCTGGAATCAACTGGCTATAAATTAAAATGACAAAAACTATAGATAGAGATAGAATACTGAAAGCAGCAAGATCAAAGAAGGAAATCACGTACAAAGGAACATCTCTAAGATTTACAGCAGACTTCTCTGATGAAACACTCCGAGCCCGAAAACAATGGTGGGATATTGCAAAAAAGGCTCAATGAACTGCAGGCCTCACCAAGAATTCTTTACCCGGCCAGACTCACATTCAGATATGAAGGAAAGATACACAACTTCATGGATAAGCAACAACTCAGGAACTTCATGGACTCAAAACCAACTTTAAAAGAAGGACTGAAGGGTCTACTGTAATACGACCAAACCCATAAGCACAACAAGCAAAAACAGAAAGATGGCACAAAATCCGATGACAATAATCTCTCTCAATGTCAATGGTCTAAATGCACCAATTAAGCGACACAGAGTAACAAAATGGATTAAAAAAATTGAACCCAACATTCTTCTGTCTACAAGAAACACATCTGAATAATCAGAACAAACACAGACTCAAAGTCAAAGGTTGGAAGACTATTCTCCATGCAAACAACTCCTCTGCTTGCTAGTATTTTGTTGTGGATCTTTTTCTCTAGATAGCCCAGCCCACAATGGGTTGAGCTGGAAGGTTTGGCAGGCTTCTATCTATAAAATAAGCTAGGAGAAAGAAGAAAGGGCTCTTTGGCCAATTTGCCTCCTCTTTGTCCTCTCCTCCTGTCTTTTATCTCTTCCCTGTTGGGCCTTAGAATGTGATAGTGGTTATCTTGGCCTAGGATTCTAAACCTTCACATGGCCACAGCCCAGCTAGAAACCTAAAGTCTGGGGTATTCTTATTGTTGGATTGTATACCAGAACAAGTGCGAGTAAAGCCTTTTGAAACTCTGCTGATTCTCAGGTCTTTCTCTGTCTGCTGGCCGCTGTTCTCCCCCTTGGGCAGAAGGAGATCCCTAGTACCTGCTCCCAGATTTTGTTAGGGTGCCCAGTGTACCCTGACACTGTGGTATATCTAGAATTCTCTGTTTATCTGAACATTGAGTGGTATATTCATATGCGTGGACTCAACAACAATGAAAACTTGAAAGCTAAGCTGCAACTACTGGGGACTTTGTAATTACCTGTCAAGTTGACAGGTAGGGATGGAGTGAGGACTGAGGGGGATGGAATATGGGAACACTGGTGGAGGGAGTTGACACTGATGATGGGGTTGGTGTAGCAATATTATATGCATAAAACTCAACTGTTAGCGACTTTATAAATCAAAGTTTTATCATTAAATATGCTTAATTAATTAATTATAAAATAAATGAGATATGAGAAAGTAAAAAAAACATACAGGTAGTTATAAATAACTATGTCCACAATACTCACTTTTCCTTTCATTTATAAGCACATGTAAAGATTTTCTAGTTGAATTTGACAATAGAGCTGGGCCTTATGTCTAATGAAAAATCAAGCTGTGCTGGGAGATGACTTAGTCACTGCAAGTGTGTGGCATTTGAGTGTGATTTTAGATTTCTTTTTACTTGGAAATTTAGGCAGTCACAAAGTGAAGTAGAAGGATTAAAGACGAAGAATCACTAATAGCAAAGTTCCTGAGTGTTAACATTTAGTGAGAGCAAGAAATTTGCCTGTAAAATGATATGCTGCTTAGATTTGCACTTAATTTGGTTTTTTTCAGTTTGTTTATTTACTGTGAGATACAAAGTTGTTCGTGATTGGATTTCAGTTACTGTGTTTCATCACCCATCCAACCACCAGTGTACATGTCCCACCACCAACTCCCCAGGTTCCCTCCTGCCCCCTCCCCTCAGCCTACCTCTGTGGCAGACATGTTTCTTCTTTCTCTGTTTCTTTTTTTAATTTTTTATTATACCACCGAGATTTGCACTTAATTTGTAACCACAATATAACGTTGTCTCCAGTACAGAAATTAGTTTTATAAATGATAGTCAACTATATATACTACTGAAATTTGACACATACTTAAAAGACAGTTAATAGGCAGGGGGAAGAATAGACATAGAGGAAACCAAGGAAAAATGCATGTTGTAAAGTAGTAAGATATTCTTGATAAAATATGGCATGTCAGCACTTGAAAGACATATGAAATGCCTAATTAACTGGTATCTTTTGAGTAAGAGATAGAAAGTAAAAATGGTACTATATGTTAATTGCAATTGGCTGTGTTTGTCTGACTTCTATAGAAAATAACAATGAATTCAAAATAATTGGCTTTGTTCACAGGCGGGACAAGAAGAATAAAGAAGAGAGGGGTGGGTAGGGTGTTTGTCTTGCCACATGGCCAAAAGGGTTTGATCCCGGCATCCCATATAGCCCTCTGAGCACTTCCAGTAGAGCCAGGAGTAACCCCTGAGCATAGCTGGGTGTGACCCAAAAAGTGAAAAAGGAAAAGAAAGAGGAGGAAGAGGAGGAGGAGGAGGAGGAGGAGGAAGAGGAGGAAGAGGAGGAGGAGGAGAAAGCAGAGTCAATAAAGTGGGTTCCTACAATATTGGAAAGTCCACTGTTTCTAGCCCAAATTGTAAACAAAGGAACTGTGCAGAGGTTTTAACTAATAAACTTTCAATGGAACCTTTAAATTGATTAAAGTACATGGACATCTGGGGAGGGACCCGGAAAAATCAGTAGAATAAACTAACTTTAACCTTAGAGTTTTGTAGCTAAATCTTTCATACAATTCTAAAGAACCCACCAGCACAGGAAAATCTGTTTTCACGTTAACAACATGATTCAAAAACATTATATTTTTTAGCATTTTAACTATTCCTCCAAGACTGATTAATACTGTATATATTTACTTTATAGTACAAGATATTGGTTTTGATCTCTAATTATGGACAGGTAAAAAGCTACATAGCACCTGATTTAATTAGGTTAGTCTCATTTTTCTAAGCTAATTTATTTTTACCTAAGGACACCATAGTAACTTGTTAAATATTTTATTAGAATCTGAACAAACATCAGTGTTTACATCAGGGAAATAAAGTATTCACTTATTCAAAAGATTCAAAGGGCATAAATATGCAATTAGTACCAACATAAATTATGTGCAGTTTTAATGCATGCTGATGAGCCAGGAACTTCCATCGAAAATGCCTACAGTAGAATATTTAAACTTCTGCTCAATTATTAGTACAGATTTTAATTAAGAATAGAGTTTTGTAGGAAAGTTAAATAAGATGACTAACAATGGACAGTGTTCTTTGAAGGAGAACCTAAGAAAAATGAAGTTTAATTTTGTAGGAACAGAAAATTCAACAGATGAATTTTAATATACCTCTTAGGAAACACAAATATCATTTTTTCATATAAATGATAATTTATAACTATGTTGTATACAACAGTGGAGGTCCTTTTTTAATTTTCATATTTGCAAATTAAAATTCGCACATGTGCGAGTATAATAGATAATCTGCAAGCGTTTTAGTTTAAATAGATTTATTGCTAATGTTGAATTTTGTCTCTTGTTGAAACTGAGCTCTTTCTTTTGAACAGTCTTTCATCTCATTCTCAGACTCAGATCTTGTACTTGACCTGCCCACAATGTAAGACAGATGGAAATAAATTGCTCTCTAGAAAATCCACTTGATAGGAGTACAGCATTTTACGTTTTACAGGATTGGAAATGGGTCTGACTTTGAAGTCAATGAAGGACTATATGGCATTTAGAGAAAATAAATCTTTTTTTTCTATTGAACTTGAGCTCTCAATCTTTAAACTTGCAATGGTGAATTCACTGACAGCGCATTTGCAAGGTTGATGTTTCATTTCCTAGATAATAAAGCTTACCACAATTGGGTAATCTGGTTCTTTTCTTTTCGTATTGGAGTGGCTCTTAATATCTACTTCCTGTGGGAAAAGTAAAGTATCACTTATTTTGAGGAGGTTTGTATTTCTTATTTGTAATCTATATTTATATGTTAGTATAAAACTCTAATACCCATCCTACTTATGATAAGAGAGAATTAAGATAAAAATGGTAATTTTAGTCTATAAAGTATATTAATGCAAGTAATTTGTATTTCCTAGTCAGGTTAAATGCTTATTTCCTTTATACAGAATCCCACAAATTGTTGATATAATAGTATTGTGTCTTTGCTGAGATGTTAAGTGAATTCATTTGCCATTATAATAAAGCTTAGTTCTTTCTATGTCTTTAAAAATCATCAAAAGCAAAAGCTAAATTATGTTAGAGTTTAGGGCAGATATTTTATGAATACTATTACCCTAAAACTAGAACTGGTTCAAACAAATTGTGATCCTAGTGAAAATATTCCCCAGTGGGTAGTTGCAGGTAAGTGACAAAAGGTAAAAGTAGTCAGATGGTGAGATTAGTAGACAGTCAAGATATTACCATTGATAGGGCGTTTGCCTTGCACGCGACTGGCCTGTGCCGGCCCAGGTTTGATCCTCGGCATCCCATGTGGTCCCCCAAGCACTGCCAGGAGTAATTCCTGAGTGCAGAGCCAGGAGTAACCCCTGAGCATCACGGGTGTGACCCAAAAAGCAAAAAAAAAAATATTACCATTGATATTTCTTGGATTGCTTTTTAAAAAATTTTCAGGAGATAGTATTTTTGTATCAACTTGAGGGACATCACAGATAACCACATTTAATGAATGATATCATCTATTTTTAAATTTTAAGTTCATGTTTTAATTTAATTTTTTTCTTGGGGGCTTGTCCAATATGCTTGGGAGGGCCCCACCTGTGATTCTTGGCCACCTTACTCATAGTTTAATGAGATGACCCAGCATGCAATGCTGCTCAGGTTCTATGGTGCCTGGAAATCGCCTCTGTGATGCTGGGGGGCCTTTGGAACAGCACCTAGTGATGCTCAGGGTCCCATGCAGTACCATCTAAAAGGGAGGGGAATCCATTCCCAGTACTAAAATGGTCTTGGGATTAACCGCACCTGGAAGCTTTGGTGATCAAGGAGAGGGTCTGCGATGCGGAATCAGGGCACTGAGATGGCAGTGTTGGGCATGGAGGCTGCCAGGACCCTGCAGGAAGAGAGGGGATTAATTTCCGGCTCCAAAAAGGTGCTGGGAATATCAACCAGCAAGTAACCTCACTGACAGGTTGGATGAGAGAAAAGAGGGTCTGAGATGTGGAGGTGAGTCTGCTAAGACAGTAGAGGCTGGACATGGGGCCTTGTGGACCAGCTAGAAGGGTACCAGAGTTTCTGCTTAATTACATTTACATTGTTTTCAGTAGGATATATTCTTTTCAATAGGAATTTTTAATGTTTCAAGAAAATTTTTTGATAGGAAATAGTCTTTAAAACTGGAAATATTCTTTTCTTTGGTTGGGGTTTGGCAACACCTTGCATTGTTAGAGGCTTCTCCCAGTTTCATGGTGGTGGTGATGGGTGTTGCGCCCCTGCAAATGTTGGTCTACTGCATCCAGGCAAACACCTTTACCCCTGTATAATCTTTCTAGCATGAATCTGGAAATATTCTAGCTACCAACTTAATGATTCAATAACCGGGTAGTGGTATAATATGCAGTCCTTAAAAGAGATCACTTGATCACTTGAATCCTGTTATTCATAGATTTGCTCGAGTGGTCGCCAGTAACATTCCCATTGAACCCTCTCACGTGCCAATGTAGCCAAATGACATCTGGTTGATTCAGGATTATGAGGAGCCTCAAACCGTTCCTTCAGGGTCTAGACAAAGAAGTCTGACCATCTTGTAGGTGGGCGTCCACGTGATCTTTTGACATCCTGTGGGATCCAGCCAGTAATGGCTCTAGTCAAGAGGTTGTCTCCAAATCGCATTACATGTCCAGCCCATCTGATTTTTGATGCCTTGGCAAACGAGACAGCATCCCTGATTCTGGAATAGCGACGGAGGTCAGAACTCCGGATTCCTTCTCTCACTTGAGTGAGGCGTGATATTCCAAGCATAGCTCTTTCGACTCCTCTCTGGGAGACCCAAATAGCATTCTCATCCTGCTTTCGTAGGGCCCAGGTCTCTGAGGCGTATGTTAATGAAGGGAGAACAGTGGAGTCGAAGAGATGTGCCCGGAGCCGGAGGTTCTTTGTCCTTTTGCAATTTCTTTGATGCCTTTGAAGGCATTCCATGCCACTCTTCCTCCTGCGCAGTTCAGGTTTTAGGTCGTTTATCATGTTGAATTCTCGACCTAGGTACACATAACTGCTGCATTCACAGATGTTTGTTCCATTGAGAGTGAATGGGGCCTCTGGAACTAGTTCATTTCTCATAAAAATGGTTTTCGTTAGATTCAGCTGTAGACCTCTTTCCGCATTCTTGGTCGAAGTCAGCCAGCATTTGTGCCGCTTGGCTAATGTTTGGTGTTATTAGAACGATGTCATCAGCAAAGCAGATGTGGTGTAGTTGCCGACCATCTATCTTCCACTCCCATTCCTTCCCATTCTAATTGTCGCATGATGTTCTCAAGGGTGGCGCTGAAGAGTTTTGGTGAATGGTATCACCCTGTAGAACCCCTCTTTTGACATCAATGATTACTTCTGTGTAGAATGGTGAGATCCTGGTGGTGAATCCGTAATACAGCTCACGAAGGATCTTGATGTATTGGGTTTGAACACCCCGTTTGGCTAGGGCTTCGATGACTGCTTCAGTCTCCACAGAATCAAAGGCTTTCTGTAAATCAATGAACGTGAGACAGAGCGGCATCTTGTACTCCCTACAAACCTCAGTGAGCTTGGTTACTGTGTGGATATGGTTGATTGTGCTGAATCCTTTGGCGGAAGCCTGCTTGCTCACATGATTTTCCTTCATCTAGTGTTCTGCCAATCCTCTTCAGGATGACTCGTGTAACCAGCTTGTAGATGACGGACAACAGGCAGATGGGGGGATAGTTGCCGATATAGTGAATGTCTCCCTTCTTGAACATTAGAACTGTCCTGCTGGTTTTCCATTGGGAGGGCACCTTGCATTCAGACAGGTAGCGTGTGAAGAGCCGAGCTATTGTATAGATGAGTACCGACGGCAGATTCTTCAGGTGTTTGGGTCTGACTTTGTCTGGGCCTGGTGCTGTTCCCTTCTTTACCAATGAGATGGCATGTCGGTTTCAGAAGGGATAACGTTGGGAATCACAATAGTGAATGAGGTTTAGAATAATATTGGTGGCGAGTATAAAAAATTGACTGTGAAACTCTAAGATCTCTCTCTGGGGTAGACAGGTATACACACATATCTCATACTTGTAATGCATGTATTTTAAAACTGTAAATACAAATATTAATGGCTATGTATAGAGAAAGGATGACATAATATATATTTCTCATACTTTGTTCTTATGAATATTTCATTAAAAGCATTTTATATTTGGGAAGCTATAATCTGTATTAATAATTGACATCATTATCAGTAATTGGACTTCTGTCATAGAACTTCAACAGAAGAAAGTGTTTCAGATTTTTTTTTTTTGATTTTTGGGTCACACCCGCGATGTTTAGGGGTTACTTCTGGCTTTTCACTCAGGAATTATTCCTGACAGTGCTCGGGGACCATATGGGATGCCAGGATTGAACCCCGGTCGGCGTTGTGCAAAGAAAACACCCTACCCACTGTGCTATCACTCCAGCCCCATATTTTTATCTCCTGAGAAAACCGCATTTTAAAATAGTAAGTTGGAAGATAGGAGTGATAGTACAGTGGAAGGCTCTTGCCTGACACACAACTTAGCCATGTTTGATCCGTGCACCCCATATGGTTCTCTGAGTTGGCCAGGAGTAATCTTTGATCTTATAGCCAGGTATAAACCCTGAGCATTGATGGTATGGTCCCAACAACAACAACAGCAAAAAATTAAAAAAAAACAATAGAAAATCAAATGGCCCAGTTCTACAACTGAATCTCAACAAACTGCCAATTTATCCAGGTAGATAAATTTCCAGCTGAAAATTCCTAGTAGTGGTAGGATTGCTGTTGATATTGAATACCTGAAACATCTGTCTTATGGGCAACTTTGTAAATCACAGTGTTTAAATTAAAAATAGCAATTTTCTATCATAGTCTTATTAAAATCAATAACTTTTAGATTAGTGACCTTCTTTTTTAAGACGGTAAACATAGGGAAATTTAGTAGCCAATAAAAACATTTGTTTCACTTGGATCCCATGGGATGTCAAAAGACCACCTGGATGCCCACCTACAAGATGGTCAAACTTCTTCGTTAAGACCATGAGCGAATGGTTTGAGACTCTTTGTATTCCTGAAACAACCAGATGCCATTGGGCTTCACTGGCACGTGATAGGGTCAAATGGAAATGTTACTGGCACCTGCTCAAGGAAATCAGTGAACAACAGGATGTCTAGTGATCTAGTGATCTAGTTTATGCTTACATGAAGTCAGATATTTATCTGTTTGGTTTAACGTTGGATAAAGTCACAGGAAAATCATGGTTTGAAATGTCTTTGTTGCATAAAATGACAGAACTCCAAGTGCTTCTTGGTGATTTTTAAAGCTAGGAGTACACATTGATATTTAGTAGACAGATTTATATCTAGTTGGGAGAAATATTGACAATGGAACACTTGGTTCTAAGTAGTTGGCTGTAATCCCATTATAGGAAGGATTTGTTTTATAAAATGTGCAAAACATTTTTGCTCCATCTGTGTGGAGAGTTGAGTCTTCATATCATTTATCATGGTGGACAGGCTAAAATAGAAAGAAACAAACCCAACAGAGGGCCGGTAGGTATGAAAAGTTAGCAAATGATTATGAGTGTCTGAGTAAATGTAATTCCTGTGATGAAAGGTGACATAGACTCTGGAATTGCAGAAAAATTAGTCTCCTAGGGTAGCCATACAATACTTTTTAAACATTCACGTTTAATTTGTATGAGCTTTAAGTGATCAAAGATTTAAGTGATGTTTAGCATGATTTCTTTGCACTTTGTTCTTAAATGGAAAATTTTTGGTAGTTTCTTGATGGTTATGATGTTTCTCTCAATTAAAAATTATAAAATGAAATGTAGCAGCTAGCACATAAAATAACTGTGAATATAGTCATGAAAATTTTTGCCATGATGGTGATTATCTTCCACATGATTTTGGGATTGAGAGTACTAGTTCTCTTATTATCATGTAAAATAAATAAAATTTAATCTATTGTAGCATCAGTGATTATTTATTCCTTCCAAAAAGAAGCTCATGACTTTGTTTTGGCCAAAACATTAATATTAATTTTGTTACTTGAACATTTGCTTTTTCATATAACAGAATCCACATGCTTAGTTAAGGATAACAAAAGCTGTTTATATGCAGGTTAATCTGTTCCTGATAATGCAGCTTATAAATCGAATCTAAACTAAGCCAACACTGCCTTCCTCCTGTGCCATGATGTTTACAACTACACAATCCCCTTTCTGTACAAGATACACATGTCATTGCACACATATATTTTAACGAATCTTGCTGAGTATCACATTTAGGAGAGTGTTCAACTCCCAGTCACACCAAAAACAAAGAAGGGAAGGGTGTGGAAAAGAAAATTAAGAAGATTGAGAAGAAAGACCCATACTATGGATTTGCTTATTCTGAATATATCTAACATGTGAAACATACTTTATGTACCAACAAATCTCTTAGTTAACATTGTTTCTTGCAGAGATAACTGAAAATCAGGAAGTGTAGGACAGATAGTGAATATGGACTTAACATTGGAATAAAAACTTTGTTAACTTTTCTTTGAAACAGATGTATGAATATTTCTGTATGAACAATTAACAAGATTCTTCGTGCATTGGTGTCTTTATGTTGCCAAAACAAAGAGAATTTATTCAATCAGTTATAACTAATCATACACAACTTTGCTATATTGGCAGGTCGCCCACTCTTTTCTTTTTAACCTTTTTTTTCTTGGCCTCCTAGCAGGTTGTTTGCCCTGCTTCTCATCATAATACCCTGACTCAAGAAATAGTATGACTTAATGACAGAGATTCTGCTTTCTTTTCCTCTGTCATTTTCTCTGTCAGATGGTCTCTTTCTCCTCATGTCAATCCCCTTTTCAAGTATTTTTGCCATTTGAGATGCTGTTATACACATATTCTCAATCCACAACCCATCCTGATCAACACTAGTTGTTTTTCAAGGGATCATTGATCATGAAATGTATATTTTCATCCTCAACTTTTCTGCTAAATTCCAACTTAAAAGTATTTCCAATGGTCTTCCTCGACAATTCCAACTGATTACTTACAGGCATGTGCAGTACTGTCTGCCAAACTAAACTCTTAGGTTCCACCCTTCACTCCTGACACCACCACTGACTTTTGGACTTTATGTCGGTGAATATTTCCAACTGTCCAACCAGATAAGAAGGGTCGATAATTTCCTATTTATCTCAACTCCAGAATAACTCAGTAGCTATTGTGGCAAGACTATGCTCTGTCTAATTTAAAACTTCCTCAGGTTTCATATGCTTTCCTTGAAGTGAGAGTTCTCTCTTTTACTATCCTTACTGCTCCCAGAGTAGTTTAATACAAATACGTGTGTTACTCTTCTACTTAAATCTACTTAGTGGTTTCCCAATGACTACAGCATCAAATTCAATTTTAACTATTTGTAAATACATTTGTCCTATTTTTTGCAGCACCAAAATATGACTTTTTTGTCTTATGAATTCTTCATAACTAGCTAAGTAAAATGCTTATCAAAATAAGCTAATTTTAAGACTTTTCTCAAAATCTTATTCTTTACATCATTCAGAAAATTAGTGTTCTCATATATACATTTCATAATAAACCAAAAAATTCCTTTTGGTACAATATACAGCAATTATGAAAATTGTTTCAGTGTGAAAGGTCAATATTTCAATCTTATTTATTTAAAATGGCATAAAATGAATTGACTAGATTTTCATTTAGAAATGGTATAATTTATCAAATTAACTATATATAAACCTTTAAAAAAGTTAAACAACTTAAGATGCACTGTACATCTGATAAAATATATCTTAAATGAGACATAAAATCAGTCATGTAAGACTGTATATAATCAAAACAAGAGCAGAAATGAAAATTTTCTTTATCTGTTCATTTTATTTTTCTTCATTTTACATAACTCCTTTGTCTATTATGTAGTATATTTTAAGTATGATTGCTCTTAGCTATTTTCATTTCCCGGAATGATTTTTGATACCATGTGGCTGAATTCTGAAGTTTTATTATTTTCTTGTCACTTCTCCTTAAGTGGTTTTTCTCATAAATATAAATAAATTCAGGGTAATATAATTCTAAAATGCAACAGTTTTTTCTAGTACAAAACCTCAGGAGGAAATATTTCTATATTTGAGTTGTCCCACTCATTACAAAGACCTAAACAGAAAAATTGGATAGAAGTGTAGAGAATTCTTATGCAGTTTGGAGAAGCTGCAGGATAGCTTTGTATATGTATACTAGTTTCTTAGATGTCATAACAAATAACCACAAACTCCATCCCAATTCTAATGTTCTTAACTCGGTATGTCAAACTATTGAAGTTTGGATGTTCTCATGTGTTAGTTTTTCACAACAGCTAACTATCTACATTGCTGAATATCAGTATCAGTGGCACATAAAATATGTACCACTCAGCTGAGAAAGAAAAGCTTTCAGTTTCTAACCTAAGGACCAAAGTGCAAGCCAATAAAGCAAGATGGACTATCAAGATAACATCATGTTCTGCTGCTTAATTTCTTTAACACATTGAAATAAATCAAGCCTTTTTTGAGAAGTGATTTACCAACTTGTTCATAATGCAGTTGTTTCAGGCTTTAAATGTTTCAACATCACTCCCACATCAGTCCCACTACCAGTGTGCCCTTCCCTCCACCAATGCCCCCACTTTCCCACCCCCCCACCCTACCCTGTCCCCTGGAAGGCACAAATAAGTTTACTTCATATTGTTTTATAGAACAAATGAATTATCAAAATGTAGATCAATGCGAGTCAATTTGTGATACTTGTTATATCTCACAATGACTTTTTTAAAGTCTTTGAGGATATATTGTGCTGGTTAGTGCTAGTTGAGGTTTCTGTGTTATTGTGTAGACTCATTGAAAGTGTTGTCTTCTATACAACTTTCCAATTGGATTTGCTGTGATCCTACTTAACTGAGAGTACTGTGGAATTTTGGCTGACAGTACTATGAAATTTGAGATACATAGCACTTGATCTAGGAGCTATAAATCTATAACAATTGGTGATTTGGAAAATTGATGATGTTCAGTTGTGCAGCTGGGTCATTTCTATGTTGGAAGGTGTGTCAGAGGGTTTTGAATGTGGTTGTGGGCTGTTGTGCTTTCAGTCAGAAAGGGTAATCTGATTGTCCCCATTGCCAGAAGGTGCCAGTGTTCTCAGCCCCAAACAGTCTACCTGGGAAGATTCAGCAATATCAGGCATATTTAGAGATGTGGCACTGGGCTGTTTGTTTCTCTACCAGCAAGATGTAATGCTTAATTTCCTAATGGCCTAATGAATATGGTTAACTATTTCTACTACTGTTTAGGAGAACTAGACTAGTTTTCTCAGAATGGCATGAAGGTTTTCAGGAATAGCTGCTTCCTCTTAGTAACCTAGGCATTAATTTATGCTACCAGAGAGTGACTCAGTTGTCTATATAGGACCAACAGTTTTGTGAGCTGACATTCAATACTAAATTATTAAATCACAGAATTTTGATGGTACAGGGATTTTGGAAGAAAATCTGTTATCATGCATGTGTGCAAAGCATGCAGATGAGAAATAGGAAAAAGACTTTTTCAGAGTCAGCCTATGCATTGTTAATGGCAAGCTACAGTTGAACCACTCTTCCTCATTAGCATTCCCCAAAAGTTACAGCTTATTGACTGTAATTCTACTCTATACTATTTATATACAAAATTTATGTATAATTTCATTCAATGATATGAAATATATATCATTTTTACAGTGGATGCTGGGATGGCTCAGTGGAAAAAGCACCAACACTATGTGAGGCTGCAAGTTTGATCCCGACATGCCCACATGTTGCAGGACTCCTAAGGGCCGCTGCATCTGCTCTGGATTACCTCCCGCAAATCACTCCGTAGATAAGGGGGTAGTCTAAATGTGGCAGTTTATCTGACCATGTATGCTGTACTAGCTGGTATAAATATTCTCCCATGCTATCACAATCATCGTGGGACTAGCTAGATCTTACCAGCATATTAGCCTGGCCACGTAAGGACACCTAAGTAATTAGACCAGAGAGAAATGCTGTTTGCTTCCAAACAAACAAGCATGGCTCCCTGATAAAATATAAAACTACAATGAAGTAGAGGAGACTTGTGAAGGCTTGGAGAAATATTTAACTGGCATTGGTGTTGATCTTTGGTACAGTGACATGCCATCTCAGAAACCCCCTTCTCTACATTTCAAAGGCATTCCGGCTCAAAACATTAGCACAGTAAAGGCCCTAGGTGAGATGCAGGGAGGGACTACCTAAGGGCATTGGACCCTCCCTGCTTTCCATAACAATGGGAGGAAGGTCTGAGTTGCTGGGGGGTATAAACTTGCAGGTTCCCGCTCTCCCGGGCTTCTTCTTCCTGGTGGGATCTCGCCTTGTGAGCGATTATTCCCCTTGGAAGTTTCACACGTGGTGGTCGCCATCTTGGCCTACACGTGGCTGGGGTTCTAGCCTGGAATCCTAAGCATCGGGTTTTTCCTTTTGCTGATTTGTATGCCTGAACCTGTGATAAGTAAAGTCTTTTAAAATCGCACCGGATTCCTGAGTGTTCAACCATTCCTCGCCGGCTTTGGAGGTAGAAGGGAACTTCGCTTCCTGGCACTGTCGGGGACCCCGCGGGCGAACCCGACACCCACATATGGCAGGCTTTCTGCACTTTTGAACCTTCTTCTCAAAAACGGAATGTGAGACTCTCCCATATAGAGCAGCTAGCAGGGTATGAGAACTTCAGCTGTGTTTATGGCCAACAGTTTCAGTTTCTGGTTAAGAACAGCAAACAACGATAATAAACAACAACTTCTGGCTAACAGCAAAAGAGTGGGATAAATGATAAATTATCTGAAAAATTAAACAAAAAATTAAAGATTAGAATTGTTATATCACGCTAACTGGAAAATGCTCAAATTCTTGGCATACTTACAGAATTTTTTTTGTTTGTTTGTTTTACAATCCTCTTATCTGCTTCCTGCTACAAATTCACTTAATTTGTTATTTGCTGAATGGGCAGTTTGGTTTCAAGAATCAAGTTATTGATAAGAGATGTTATATCAGATTTTGTGAAAGTTTTCTAAGTTTTGTTAATGTTATCAAAACATTGACATAATTATAGTTTGAAGCAACAAGTGTTTAATAGTAAGGGATATTTATATACCTGAAAAGCTTTTAGTATTTGTATGGCAAACCACAGAGGGAAGGAGGAAAAGAGAGAAAGACAGAGCCAGAGAGAGCCAGAGAGATAGAGAGATACACAGAGAGATACTCTGGTGAAAGGACAGGTGTTACAATCGTTAGATGACTGAAACCCAAATTTAAACAACTTTGTAATTGTGTATGTTATAGTGATTCAACTAAAAAAATAAAACTCAACAAAACAGTTAATGATCATGAGGTTTTGATTATGTAATCAGTGAGTTTTGTTATCTCACATACATTCTGTCTTTTTCACCATAATGCCCTAGCTAAACCTGGGTTTGCTCTTACTGCTTCATGTTCATAAAGAATTTTACATTCTATATTATAAATTCTTACTTGGAAAATAAATGCCAACTATTCACTCAAAAGCATAATTTTCCTTTCTATGTACTAATGGATATCTTAGAAGATAATTAAAATAACTGCTAAAAGGATGGTGATGGGGCAATATAATCACTTTATACTCAACAATATGGGGATTAGACCTATATATTTATATGTATAATATATTGACACATGTGTGCTCCTTTAGAGAATTATATAGTTCAGAAAAATAAAATCATTAAAATGTCTGTATTCTTGATCCACAAACAAATTTGCTTTGCAAATATTTCAGAGCCTATGGCAAATATTTCACCATATGTCATACACATGCCACCCAGACTGTAAAGCCTGGCAAGCTACCCGTGTCGCATTTGATATGTCAAATACCAGTAACAATTATAGACCTCATTCACATGACCTGATGGAAAGGTTTGAGGCTCTTTATGTTCCTGGAGCAAGCAGATGCCCTTGGGCTCTACAAGCACGAGATAGGACATATAGGGATGTTACTGGGACCTGCTTGAGCAAATTGATGATGAACAGGAAGACAAGTGTTACAAGTCATACACATAGGGTGTATATACTTAGCACTGAGCTGACTATGCACATTTTAGTGTATTTGCTCTCAAAGCCTTTAAGTGCAATCTTAGAACCATCCTGCATTTCTCTTTCATTTATCCCCAGTATGTTTATTGATAAACTGAAATTTAGACAATAGGCAATATTGTCTATTCTCTACTTCGACAATAGACAAAGTTGTTTGTCTATTGAGACAAACTCAAAGTTGTTTGTAATAGAGTTGTCTCCTTCCCTCCACTATAATTCTAGTTCTGTCCCACCCCAAAATCTACCCTCATGGCAGGCATATAACAAATTTATTTCATAACACTTGAAATTTTGCCCCTCATGGTGTTGCAGGTGTGGTTGAAGTGCCCAGATGTGTAGGCAGGTGGCAGACAGGAGACAGGCTTGTCTACACCCCCAGGGCTCTGCCCCGTGGGCCCTGCATGGTTCATAGTCTGACACAGAAAAAAGACTGGAGCCCTGGGGATGAACCCAGAGCAATGGCAGAGCCTGGCAAGCTACCTGTGGTATATTCGATAAGCAAAAGCGGTAACAATAATGGAACTCATTCGCAACAAATGGAGATGTTACTAGCACCCCCCGTCGAGCAAATCGATCAACAATGGGAAGACAAGTGACAAGTGATATTTGAAATTAAAAAATAACCTTATATATATAAAGGAGTGGCAAATAGAATGATCAGAAATTAAATCAATAAAATTCAGTTTGCAATGATTAATTGCTATATGTTTTTCACTTTTTATTAATCTAGTAGAGGACAATCTTATACACATTAGTGACAGCCACACTCAACGCCACATGATAGAAATTTTCTCCTGTTCTTTAAAGGAGTTTTGTAAATGGGTCTTGCAAAAGATGTTTCAAGGCTATAAATTCCCTAAGCAGTTGCCTGTCCATGATGCTCCATCATAATCGTGCTGGACAGAGCATTCTTGGTGAGTTGTTCTCTTCATTGACCTTTTGAACTATATGCTTCTATATACTTTGGGCTCATAGTCTCATTTGATAGATTGGCTGTGAATCTAATGGGATTTTCTTTGTATTTTAGGTTACTTTTTTTTTTTGCTGCATTCAGTATTCTGTCTCTATCTTTGGATTTTTTTTTCATTTTGAGTATAATGTGTTGGAGTTTTCATAATTGGGTCTATTTTCACTGGGACCCTTTGGACTTTTTGGATCTAGTGGCTGTGATCCTCGAATCTGGGAAGTTCTTATTGGCGATATCTTTAATGTTTTTAGTGGCTTTCTAGGAAATAACTAGAAACGAGGAGGCGTCAGTCGCATCATGCTGTATTTGACACCGGAGAAGAATTGTTCCTTGGAACATGTGATGAAAGAGGCGTCGGTGGCATTGGTGTCCTTGTCAACATGAACATGGCTGTCAACATTGATTCATTTGAATGCCTAACAAACCGAATAGGACGATTACACTTGAGGAGATGTGGCCCACTGCCAGCAATTTCTATCTTCATTGTCTATGCACCAACATCCACATACAAAGAAGATGAAATTGAGAAATTCTACATGGAATTGGAGGAGTTCTATAAATGAGATCACACCTTCTACAAGATCATAGTCGGTGATTTTAATGCCAAGATAGGACCGAGAAGATCGGCTGAAGAACTCCACATCGGGACCCATGGCCTAGAATGGAACGAACAGGGTGAGAGACTATCTGAGTTCATCATGTCCACCAAGACTATTCATGGGAACTCACAGTTTCAGAAGGCTGAAGCGAAACGTTGGACATGGGAATCTCCTGGTGGACAGTTCCACAATGAAATCGACCACATCATCTTCAATCGACGGTTTTGTCTGACCGATGTTGCTGTCATCCCCAAATTCCAGACAGGATCGGACCACCGTCTCCTTCGTGCAAAATTCTACTTCCCAAGCGGGGAGAAAAGGCTGCAAAGTTTAAGAAGAGAACTCCCAGAACGACCACCAACTGGGAACTCTTTAGCACCATTGCGGCAACATGGGAAGATACCATCATTGATGACATCGATGAAGAATACAACCGACTGGTTCAGCACCTCCATGATTGTGCGAAGAATGCCGAGAGAGAGAAAAACACAAAAGGACGCTTGTCTTCAGAAACTCTCGAGCTCATTCGCCAACGTGGCAAGGTGCGAGCCTCAGGAGACCAAATGCTAACGTCCAAGCTTGCTAAACAGTGCAGAGAAGCGATAAAAGCAGACCTCAAAGACAGAAGAGCAGAAATACTGGAAGATGCAGCAGAAGCCGGGAAAAGTATTCGCACTGCCCGCCTGTCCTTCGCCAACTATAAGACCAAGATGACTGCCCTCCGACGCCCTGATGGATCTATCACATCTTCCAGAAAGGCAATGGAGAAGATTATCCAGGACTTCTACTCAAATCTTTTTGATAGCCACATCCACCTGCCCACATACCAAATTCCACAGGATGGATACGTCATTCCCAACGTTCTCCCTTCTGAAATAAGACATGCCATCTCATCGGTAAAGAAGGGAACAGCACCAGGCCCAGACAAAGTCAGACCCGAACATCTGAAGAATCTGCCATCGGTGCTCATCAATACACTAGCTCAGCTATTCACAAGCTACCTGTCCGAATGCAAGGTGCCCTCCCAATGGAAAACCAGCAGGACAGTTCTACTGTTCAAGAAGGGAGACATTCATGACATCGGCAACTATCGCCCCATCTGCCTGTTGTCTGTCATCTACAAGCTGTTTACACGAGTCATCCTGAACAGGATTATCAGAACACTAGATGAAGGTCAACCATGCTAGCAAGCAGGTTTCCGGAAAGGATTCAGCACAATCGACCATATCCACACAGTAACCAAGCTCATTGAGGTTTGTAGGGAGTACAAGATGCCGCTCTGTCTCACGTTCATTGATTTACAGAAAGCCTTTGATTCTGTGGAAACTGAAGCAGTCATCGAAGCCCTAGTCAAACAGGGTGTTCAAACCCAATACATCAAGATCCTTCGTGAGCTGTATTATGGATTCACCACCAGGATCTCACCATTCTACAAAGAAGTGATCATTGATGTCAAAAGAGGGGTTCGACAGGGTGATACCATCTCACCAAAACTCTTCAGTGCCACCCTCGAGAACATCATGAGACAATTAGAATGGGAAGGAATGGGAGTGAAGATAGATGGTCGGCAACTGCACCACCTCTGCTTCGCTGATGACATCGTTCTAATAACCCCAAACATTAGCCAAGCGGCACAAATGCTGGCTGACTTTGACCGAGAATGTGGAAAGGTAGGTCTACAGCTGAATCTGAAGAAAACTATGTTCATGAGAAATGAACTAGTTCCAGAGGCCCCATTCTCTCTCAATGGAACAAACATCTCTGAATGCAGCAGTTATGTGTACCTAGGTCGAGAAGTCAACATGATGAATGACCTAAAACCTGAGCTGCGCTGGGAGGAAGAGAGCGGCATGGAATGCCTTCAAAGGCATCGAAGAAATAGCTAAAAAGGACAAAGAACCTCCGGCTCCGGGCACATCTCTTTGACTCCACCGTTCTCCCTGCATTAACATACGCCTCAGAGACCTGGGCCCTACGAAAGCAGGATGAGAATGCTATTCGGGTCTCCCAGAGAGGCATCGAAAGAGCTATGCTTGGAATATCACGTCTCACTCAAGTGAGAGAAGGAATCGGAGTTCTGACCTCCGTCGCTATTCCAGAATCAGGGACGCTGTCTCGTTTGCCAAGGCATCGAAAATCAGATGGGCTGGACATGTAATGCGATTTGGAGACAACCGCTGGACTAGAGCCATTACCGACTGGATCCCACGGGATGTCAAAAGATCACGTGGCCGCCCACCTACAAGATGGTCAGACTTCCTTGTTAAGACCCTGAAGGAACGGTTTGAGGCTCTTCATATTCCTGAATTAACCAGATGCCATTGGGCTACATTGGCACGTGATAGGGTCCAATGGAAATGTTACTGGCGCCCGCTCGAGAGCAAATCGATGAGTAACGGGATTCAAGTGATCAAGTGATCAAGTGGCTTTCTAGTCTCAATTTTATGCTGGTGTGAGTTTTTGTAGTTACCCCTATGGAAGATACTGAGGATTAAAGGTGGAGATTTGCTCTCTGTCTTCTCTGCCTATCTTCACAGAATAACAGAAAGATGAAATGTGAGCAGCATGTAATTTGTTGAGTATATCCGTTATTTCAGGAACCTTGGTGTAGGTGTATAGGTCTGGTGTATGGAGGCTACTGGGAAGGATTCTGGTCCTGGAATGGGCCCAGTCATATCAACAAGAGACAAACATCACGTGGAACTGTGGTGCGTCAAAGGAGATCAGCTCTGCATTTCTCTTTTTAATGACAAGTGTCTGTTCCTTATATTTTGTGCAGTACTTTTTTTCCTCCAAAATTTATATAATCAGTTTATTAAAGATTTGGAAGTACTGGCTCTCCTGATTTTACTGTATTCGACATTTTAGTTCATTCACTATCTCTGGCCGCAATACTTAGGATAATTCCAAGAAGATATTTTCAGAATCTGTGGTAGTTATAGAAACTAAACATGGATTTTCTTGCATCTATTTCACTGTTCCTTTAGTACGTCATTTTGTAGCTTCTCAATAAGAAAAGAAGTCTGGGGCAAGAAAGACAGTACAGCTGGTAGGGCACTTGTCTTATGCATAGCTCACCCAGGGTTCCATCATCACCAACCCACAGGTCCCCAGAGCCATGCAAGGAGAGATCACTGAGTGCAGAGCCAGTAGTAAGTGCTGAGCACCACCAAGAGTGCTCACCTATAAACAAACGTCCCCCTTCATTCATTCATTCATTCATTCATTCGTTCGTTCATTCGTCCGTTTGTTCGTTAATTTGTTTATTTATTTATCTATCTATTCATTTATTTATGGAATCACCATGAGCTACTCAGATACAAAGTTGTTCATGATTGGGTTCCAGTTTCAACACCAGTCCCTTTACTGGTGTATATTTCCCACAGCTACTGTTCTCAGTTTACCTCCTTCCCATCCCCCTCCCAATCTCCCACCCTCAAATATTAAAAGGACAAATAAAATGAATTCTTCTTTCTCACTCTTCTGCCCATTATTATCATTACTATTATTATTATTATTATTATTATAATTTTGCTTTTTTGGGTCACACCCAGCAATGCTCAGGGGTTTCTCCTGGCTCTGCACTCAGGAATCACTCCTGGCGGTGCTCAGGGAACTATATGGGATGCCGGGGATCGAACCCTGGCCGGCATGGACCGTCGACGTGCAAGGCAAACACCCTACCCACTGGACCATCGCCGGCCCATCTCCTGACCATTTTAAAAGAAAAAAAATATGGCTTTCATTTTTTTTAAGTTAAATCACCATGAATTATAAAAGATATTTATTTATTATAGTTTCAACTACATTGTTCCAGTACCCATCCCTTTACCAGTGTCTACTACTCTACGCCAGTGTCGCAAGTTCTCCTGTGCTTTATTTCTATTGACTTAACAATAAAATACAGCAGAACAAACAATTGAACAATTATGTGAATTCCAAAACTTGGTCTTAAATTTCTGTTTGGATTCTCAGAATGGAACTAGCTACTATTAAATCAAATGCTGATTGATAAGAGGCAAATTATCTGATAAGAGAAGACTTGCTTTGGGTTAAGGAGATGTGCAGAAAAGCAAGAAAATATTTGATTATTATACTTGTGAAGCTTTGAAATATTATTAGTATAATATTTGATTATTATATTAGATTATATTTGAAATATTATTAGTATAATATTTGATTAATTTGATTATTATACTTGTGAAGCTTTGAAATATTATTAGTATTTAATGATTCTTATTGTCTCTAGAAGGAAAGCATATGCTGCATTTTTATGTTGTTAGCTGTAGGTAACAGAACACCTGTGAAATAACGCTAAATAAACTCATTTGTTGAGTATTTATTTAGTCAGTCGATTCATAGCTATATTTGTCATTATGACTATATTCGTTTTTAATCTACATTTAAATATCTTTTTTTATTGGTTGTTTAAAAGTATGAAAGTGGACCAGAGAGATAGTCCAGCTGGTTCAGCATGTACATTTGTCTTGTATGCAACTGACCTGGATTTGATCTCTGGCATCCAACACTCTCTCAAGCACTACCCAGTGTGATCTCTGATCACAAAGTGAGCAGTAAGCTCTGAGCACACCTAGGTGTGGCTCAAAATAAAAAATAATGCATTATACTACTTATGGAAATAGGTGTTAAAATTAATTAACACAATTACTTAGCTTAAGATGTTACCCGTTCTTTATGGTTTGCAAATTCAAGCAATAATAAAATCTTTTATTGATTGATATCGCAAGACTTAGATCATCTCAGATGAGTTTAGTCACTTTCAACTGCATAGCTTCATGTAGTGTTTGTGCATCACATGTTGCCTCAGCTGTTTTGTTGATATTGCTTACTTTTCCTCTTGAGAATAAGCCTGGTTTGGATAACTGGAGTGATTGGACTCAGTTCCACATGATGTCCTCTGAGAAATTAGTCCAGGTATATCCTGACTGTAAAATAGAGAGCTCAGAGAAATTCACTTACACACAGGACTTAGAATCTATGGAGACACAGCGGTTTTTGAAAAAAAAATAATAAAACTCCTCCTGAAGTACTTCATATTGGGCAGAAACAAAATAATCCTAGAATGCTCTTGAAATTTTCTGTTTTTTTAATAATAACTAAGAATGAATACAAAGTAGAACAAATCGTTTATAGTTTTGAATGAAAAAAAACTCATTTAAAATTATAATTTATCAGAGCTTTGGACCATTGAAAAAGTTGATAAATTATTGTCAAAAAATTGAATGTGTTAAACACATATCTTTCATCAAAATGTTAATCACATTTCATTTAATCTCATGACAAACAAAGAAAATTTTCAGTCATCAAAGGAGGAAAATTATTAGTCAGTCATGAGTTCAGTTTCACATATTACATCAATCAGTGTCACATAATAAAATATTTGTTTGATAAAGTAGATAAAAAGTCATTTGAAAGCACCATCAGAACTTTATTTTATATTAGAAATAGTTAAGAATTTCTAGATATAGTATTTTTATAGCATTTCACAAATTAAATAAGCAAATATGTTTATATTAAAATAATCCAGACTTATGGCTTATTTGTACTTGGAAACATAATTTTGGAAGTAGTTTTGGATGTTTGCCCCTATTTTGCAAAAATGTATGTCAATCAACAATCATGAAACTTGGTAACAAAATAGTAGACAAAAAATTAAATCAGTGCTTGGATTAAAAATGTGAACAAAATCAAAAGTGAAGAGGAAGAAAAGACTGACATCAAAATGCAAGTGAAAACTAAATCCATGAAATAAAGGCAAACTCAAAAGTGTTCCAAATCACACAGGTCAATGGTATTCCAAAATTGGTATGTATAGTCCTCCAAAATAGAGATTATTCTAAAGAACGTAATAAGAGAGAGGAGTAGGCATTATATGTTAATTAAGATATCAACATACCCACATGATTTAACTCTGATTAATATAATCACACCAGATTAATGGACAGTGAAGTTTGTAAACAACTGATTAATGAGCGATATATCAACAGCAATAAAGCAGTGGCTAGAGATTTTAATACTACATACACATCATTGGACAGATCATCCAGAAAGAAAATCAAATTAAGGGAAGCAACATATTAAATGAAACAATTTTGAAGAACTTTATGTATGTGTATATATATATATATATATATATAGAGAGAGAGAGAGAGAGAGAGAGGAGAGAGAGAGAGAGAGAGAGAGAGAGAGAGAGAGAGAGAGAGAGAGAGAGAGCTCTCTACCCACCAAAACTGAGTGCACTTCTTCAGTGCACTTCGAACTTGCTTCATGGACCACATGCTGGGATACACAACAAATTTTTATAAAGTCAAAATACTCTCCATGCAGTTATGAAAATATAAATCATACCATGTAACTATTCAGGCCACAAAGATCTAAAGGTAGAAATTAATCACAGAAAGAAAGCCAGTAAAAAAATCAAACATTTAGAGACAAAGCACTAAGCTATTGAACAGTCATGGAGTATAAAAGAAATTCATAAAAAATTTTTTAAAATGCTGAAATGAATATTGAAGAAAAAATATCAGAACCCATGGGACACAGCAAAATCAGTAGTAAGAAGAAAATTCACAGCAATATGATAAACCTGACTTGGGAATTTTAGGAAAGTTTGATTACTCATTATAATAAAATATGTGAAATAGCAATAACTAGTAACTCCTAATGTTGATAGTTTACGCACTTTACTTTGAATGATGACAGCCATATCATTTTATAGTTTAGTTTGGTTTTTACATGAAAAATTATTTTATTAGAGCTGCAAGATTAATTGAATACACAGTATTTTAATCAATAAAACTAAATATAGCTGGGGAAGAGAAAGATATGGAAGAATGTGAATAATTTTTGAAGCAAAGTAATTACAAAATAAAGATTTATATTCACTGTAATTTATATAAAATTAATGTTGTAAGTGAATTATTTAATAAACGTTTAAAAATTATATTGATTCCCAATTTTTCAAATATAATATATAATTAAACATTTAATATAAATAAAAATTAAAAATCTGATAAAATTAAATATTACAATAATTTTCATGAGTTATACATCTATAAAGCAACTGTTACAATTTTTAAAAAATTTTATTTCATTATACTACTGTGAGATATAAAATAACAAACATGCTCATTGTTTGTCAGTTCATATAACTGGTTGGGATCAGTCATACGTTGTTTCAGCACCCATCCCTCCACCAGTGCACATTTTGCACAACCAAAGTCCCCAGATTCCCCCCCCTCCCCCAGTCTATAGGCAATTTTCCTCTTCTGACTCTCTCTCTCTCTCTCTCTCTCTCTCTCTCTCTCTCTCCCCCTCTCTCTCTCTCCCCTCTTACACATTGTGGCTTGTCCTATATACATTTAGGGATTATTATGTAAATCCTTTTGTGTATATTCAATGCTAATTCTAGATTGGCGTTACCTTTTCCACTGAGTGTTACAATTTAAATCTAATTTTTGTTAGTTTAGCAGAAACACATAAAAACAAATTGATCAAATCATAGTATTTTAAGTGGTACTGTCACACACTCCAACAATGTCATGTCAGCTTTGGGTATCAGTTTGCTGTTAAATTTTATAGAAGGTGAAACTATTTCATAGAAACTTTTTTTTCATAGAAACTGTTTCATAGAAGGTGAAACTGGGAAGGCTCCCAGTTTCTTCCGATATATTGGAAATGCTCAATGGCTGTAAATCTTCTTTGAAGGTTGGATAAAACTCACCTGTATACCTCCTCTGGGCCAGGAAATTTATTCTTTGGGATATTCTTTTTTTTTTTTTAATTTTTTTATTATACCACCGTGAAACACACAATTACAAAGGTGTTCATAATTGGTTCTTGGTAATACAGTATTCCAGCACCCATCCCTCCACCAGTGCCCCATTTCCAACACCAATGTACCCCTCCCCCTCCCGTCCCCCACCCGCCTTAATAGCAGGTACCCCAGTTTCCTCTCTCTCTCTCTCTATCTCTCTCTCTGTCTCTGAATCTCTCTCCCTCTTATTTTAAACATTATGGCTAGCCCTAAAAGGCAAAAAAAGGGGGACTTTTAGCTTTTTGGCTTTTTGGCTCCTCAGCCTTGCAGCTTTTGGCTTTTGGCTTTTTGCTCTTTGGCCTTTTGCTCCTTCTTCTGGGTAAGACTCAGCTCGGGTGAGATCCTCTCTCTCTTTGGTGGGAGACTTAGACTCTTTTGTATGGTCTAAGTTCGGACCAGAGCTAAAGTTTGTTCATTATATTGGAGTGCTGTGGAAGAGCTTTTGTACTATTAAAAGCCTTTTTTTGGAACTACACCGGACAGTTTTCATCTGTTCTCCCGGCGTCCTCGGAGATAGAAGACAACCTCTGCGCCTAACACTGTCGGGGACCCCAGTGGGTTCCCCGACAGTCCTCATCTTTTGTAAAAGTCCTGCCACCTGCTTTTGAAAAGCCCTTCCCTGTGCCTTGGAAAAATATAAAAGAGGCTCTGTTTGGCTCAGGGAATCAGAGGGAGTGAGGATACTGGGCAGTCCCATGGACTCAAATACTGCTGGGGACTCTGGTCAGCCCTGAAGTCCAGCCACCCAACACCTGAGCACAGAGTCAGGAGCGACCCATGAGAATCGCTGAATGTGCCCCCCCAGTAGACAAACAAAACAGAACATCTGAGAATTGGTCTCCAGAACTGGGTGAACTAAAATTGGGATGGGGGTGATGGTGTGTGGAGGGTGGGATCCTGAGACAATGGTGGAGGGAAGGAGATTCTCTGGCGGGGTGTGGGGTTGGAACATCAGATGCATAAAGCCCTTTCATGAACAGTGTTGTGAACCATGGTGCTTTAAATACATTTTTTAAATTATATCACCATGAGAGATACAATTAGAAAGCTATTCATGATTGGGTTTTAGTCGTATAGTGTTCTAGCACCCATCCCTCCACCAGTGTGGACATTTCCCACAACTTCACCCAGCAGACCAGCCTACCACAGCCCGGCTCATTGAGATCCACCCTGCAGCAGTCTTTTTTTAAATCTGGCTCAGGTATGCTGATCCAGAGACTCACAGACATGGGGCAGAGCTGCTACTGGCTCTCACTGTGCCCAGCCGCTCACGAGGTGCCCAGGAGGAATGCCGGGTTCTAGCCCTGGCCCGCCACCCCAGCAGAGCCTCGCAAAAAGCCAGACGACCCCCCCACTCCATGAAGACCTCCATTTTCCACATCCGGACTTCCCCTCATCAGAACTCCACCCAGCAGACCAGCCTACCACAGCCCGGCTCACGCTGCCACTTGCAGCTGC
Source organism: Cryptotis parvus (assembly GCA_021461705.1). Classification (NCBI taxonomy): domain Eukaryota; kingdom Metazoa; phylum Chordata; class Mammalia; order Eulipotyphla; family Soricidae; genus Cryptotis; species Cryptotis parvus. Next base: position 43,771 of record JAJIBD010021217.1, read on the forward strand.
ACGGTTCATCAATAAATGCTGGTTTTAGATGTGACTACAAGAGTATGCCACCCGCACAGCAGAGCCTGGCAAGCTACCCGTGTCGTATTTGATATGCCAAATACCAGTAACAATTATGGATCTCATTCCCATGACAAGCAGATGCCCTTGGGCTCTACTTGCAGGAGACAGGAAATATGGAGATGTTACTGGTGCCCGCCGAGCAAATCGATGATGAACGGGAAGACAGTGATACAGTGATGGCTAGCCCTGCAGATATTTAGAGTTTATCACTTAAGTCTCTTTGTGTATATTCAGTGGTGAGTTTTAATCTGCCATTACCATTTCCCATATTTATTAAAACACTGGTATCTATATCCTATTAATGAATGCAGTCATTCTATATCTGTCCTTTTCCTTCTGACTAATTTCACTCAGCATGATAGACTCCATGTCCATCCATTTGCAGGTAAATTTCATCATTTCATCCTTTCTGACAGCCGCATAGTATTCCATAGTGTAGATGAACCACAGTTTCTTTAGCCAGTCCTCTGTTCTCGGGCATTTAGGTTGTTTCCAGATTCTAGCTATAGTGAATAGCGCAGAGATGAATAAAGAAGTACAGATAGTGTTTCTGCTATGTGTTTTTCGGTCTCTAGGGTATATTCCCAGGAGTGCTATTGCTGGATCAAATGGGAGCTCAATATCTAGCTTTCGGAGGAATGCCCATATTGTTTTCCAAAAGGGCTGGACCAGTCGGCACTCCCACCAGCAGTGGATGAGAGTCCCTTTTTCCCCACATCCACGCCAGCACCGGTTGTTCTTGCTGTTTTGGATGTGTGCCAGTCTCTGTGGTGTGAGATGGTACCTCATTGTTGTTTTGATTTGCATCTCCCTAATGATTAAAGATGAAGAGCACTTTTTCATATGCCTTTTGGCCATTCGAATTTCTTCTTTTTGGAAGCTTCTGTTCATTTCTTCTCCCCCATTTTTTGATGGGGTTGGCTGTTTTCTTCTTGTGGAGTGCTACCAGTGCCTGATATATTCTGGATATTAACCCCTTGTCAGATGGGTATTGAGTAAATATCCTTTTCTTTGGGATATTCTTAATTGCTATTTCAATTCCCTTCCTTGTGATTGGCTTTCCAGACTGTCTACTTCCTCCTTATTCAGTTTTAGGGAATTACATGTTTCTAGGAATCTGATCATTTCTTCAGCTTACCTGAGTAGAGTTGCTCATAGTAAATCATGATGAGCCCTTGTATTTCTGGGGGAGCTGTTGAATTTTTCTCCTTTTGTTTCTTCTTTTTTTTTTTTTTTTTTTTTTGGGTCACACCCGAAATGCTCAGGGGCTACTCCTGGCTCTGCACTCTTTGCCTTTCTCTTTCTTTCTCTTTTCCTTCCCTTCCAGACTATGGATTACAGAACATACATTAAAAGGTTGTCATGTGCATCCTTTTTGCCTCTATTATGTTTTTGGCCATTCGAATTTCTTCCTTGCTGAAGTTTCTGTTCATTTCTTCTCCCCATTTTTTGATGGGGTTGTTTGTTTTCTTGTAAAGTTCTACCAGTGCCTGATATATCCTGGATATTAACCCCTTATCAGATGGGTATTGGGTGAATATTCTTTCCCATTCTGTGGACTGCTTTTGTACCTTAGTCACTGTTTCTTTTGAGGTGCAGAAGCTTTTTAGTTTCATGTAGTCCCATATCTTTTCTTCTAGTTTTATCTTTTCTTCTAGTTGCTTTGTTAGTGATGTTTCACCTTTGAAGATGCCTTTAGCTTCAATGTCGTGGAGGGTTTTTCCTATATTTTCTTCAATGTACTTTATGGCTTCAAGTCTGATACTGAGATCTTCAATCCATTTTGATCTGATTTTTGTGCATGGTGTTAGACACAGGTCCAAATTCATTTTTTACATGTTGCTGCGCAGTTTTCCCAACACCACTTGTTGAAGAAGCTTTCCTTACTCCATTGCACCTTTGCACCTTTGCACTCATTGCACCTTTATCAAAGATTAAATGATCATGTGTTTGAGGTTGGGTGTCAGGATACTCAATTCTATTCCATAGGTCCACAGGTCTGTTTTTATTCCAATACCATGCTGTTTTAATTACTACTGCCTTGTAGTACAGTTTGAAGTTGGGAAAGGTGATGCCTCCCATCTTTCTTTTTCCCAAGGATTTCTTTAGCTATCCTTGGGGGTTTATTGTTCCATACAAATTTCAGGAGCGTTTGGTCAATTTCTTTGAAGAATGTCATCGGTATCCTCATAGGGACTGCATTGAATCTGTACAGAGCTCTAGGGAGTATTACCATTTTGACAATGTTGATTATCCCCAGCCATGAACAGGGAACGTGTTTCCATTTCCTTGTGTCCTCTTTTATCTCTTGGAGCAGTGTCTTGTAGTTTTCTTTGTACAGGTCCTTAACATACTTGGGTAAGTTGATTCCTAGGTATTTGATTTTCTGTGGCACAATTGTGAATGGAATAGTTTCCTTAATATCCTTTTCTTCTCTTTCGTTATTTGTATATAGGAAAGCCACTGACTTTTGGGTGTTGATTTTGTATTCTGCCACTCTACTAAATGCGCCTATTGTTTCTAGGAGTTTTTGGTAGAGAGTTTAGGGCTCTCTAGGTATAATATCATGTCATCTGCAAATAATGATAGCTTGACTTCTTCCTTGCCTATCTGGATGCCCTTGATGTCCTTTTTCTTCTCTGATTGCTATGGCAAGTACTTCCAGTAAGCACAACAAACACAAAAAGAAAGATGGCACAAAATCCAATGACAATAATCTCTCTCAATGTCAATGGTCTAAATGCACCAATTAAGAGACACAGAGTGACAAAATGGATTAAAAAATTGAACCCAACATTCTGCTGTCTACAAGAAACGCATCTGAATAAGCAGAACAAACACAGACTCAGAGTCAAAGGTTGGAAGACCATTCTCCATGCAAACAACTCCTCCAATAAGGCTGGTGTGGCCATATTAGTATCAGATAATATAGACTTCAGGCTTAAAAAGGTTAGAAGGGACAACGAAGGCCACTTCTTATTAATTAAGGGGTATGTACACCAGGAAGAAATTACACTACTAAACATATATGCACCCAACGAGGGGTCAGCAAAATACATAAAACAACTGCTAAGAGACCTAAAGAAGACACTAACAGTAGCACAGTAATAGTTGGAGACTTCAACACTGCTCTATCAACGATGGATAGATCAACAAGACTGAAACTCACCAAGGAAATATTGGACCTGAAGGAAGAAATGGAAGAAAGAGAGCTAGTGGATATATGCAGGGCTTTTCATGCCAAAAAAGCTGAATACACATTTTTTTCTAGTGCACATGGAACATTCTCCAAGATAGACCACATGCTGAGCCACAAAGCATACCTCAATAAAATTAAAAAGATAGAAATTGTGTCAGCTATCTTTTCAGACCATGATGCACTGAAAATGGAAGTTAACCGTACAGAGAAACAGGGAGTCAAACCAAACACCTGGAAACTGAACAGCTCACTGCTGAACAACAAATGGGTCATAGAAGAAATCAAACAGGAAATCCAAAGATTTCTGGAAACAAATGAAAATGAAGATACCAATTATAAGAACTTGTGGGACACAGCAAAAGCCGTGTTAAGAGGGAAGTTTATAGCTCTGCAAGCATTCATCAGGAAACAAGAAAGGGCCCACATAAATAACCTGACTACACAGCTGAAGACATTAGAAAAAGACCAACAAAAGGAGCCCAACCCAGGCAGAAAAAAAGGAAATAATAAAACTTAGAGAGGAAATCAATGAGTTGGAAACCAAAAAGACAATCCAAAAGATTAATGAAACCAAGAGCTGGTTTTTTGAAAAAATAAACAAGATTGACAAACCATTGGCAAGACTTGTAAGGACAGGGAAAGAGAAAACCCAAATAAACAGAATCAGAAATAAAAAGGGTGACATCACAACAGAAACCACAGAAATCCAAAAGATCATCAGAGATTACTTTGAGAGCCTGTATGCCGTGAAACATGAGAATCTAGAAGAAATGGATCAATTCCTGCAGTCCTATAACCTCCCACGGCTGAAACAAGAAGACCTCCAATACCTGAATAAACCCATCACCATCGAGGAAATAGAAACAGTAATTAAAAAGTCTGCCCACACACAAAAGCCCAGGTCCAGACGGATTCCCTAGTGAACTCTACCAAATTTTTAAGGAGGACCTACTGCCAGTCCTTTTCAAGCTTTTCCAGGAAATAGAAGAAACAGAAACACTCCCAAACAGCTTCTACGAGGCACATATCACCCTGATACCCAAAGCAGGGAGAGACAACACAAAGAAAAGAAAACTACAGACCAATCTCCCTGATGAACACGGATGCTAAGATCTTCAACAAAATACTAGCAAACAGAATCCAAAGACTCATCAAGAAGATTATACATCATGACCAAGTATAATTCATCCCGGGAATGCAAGGATGGTTTAACATTCGCTAGTCAATCAACATAATACATCATATCAATAAAAGAAAAATAAAAACCATATGATCCTTTCAATAGACACAGAGAAAGCATTTGACAAGATCCAGCACCCGCTCATGATTAAAACACTCCAGAAAATGGGAATTGAAGGGACTTTCCTCAAGATAGTTACAGCCATCTACCAAAAGCCCACAGCAAGCATCATTCTAAATGGGGGAAAAGTTGAAAGCCTTCTCCCTGAGATCAGGGACAAGACGAGGTTGCCCCCTCTCACCTCTTTTTATTCAGGCAGTCTCTGTTATACAGTCTCACACTCTCTGTGATAGAAAGAGCCCATATACTCTCTACCAATAACATTGTTCCTACTTACTGTTAACAGGGCTGCAAATGTACGAACTCTGTGACTTTGAAAGTCTTGACCCTTTCTGGTCCAAGATAATTGTAAGCATTGATGAAGACAGGGGTGAAATAACACTTCTAGTTATTGGCTTTATGGCACAACACATCCTGATCCTTAATTTCCCCAGTGCAAATGAGACCGATAGCTGATCATAAGTTTAAAGAAGAAACTGTTAGCTTTCAATACTTTTCTTTTGCTAGATTTTACTCCAGAAAGATAGCATGGATCATCTTAGTAGCATGGACTTCACTTTAATGAAAATCTCCAATTATCTATAGTTGAATTATGAGTGAAATAATGATAATCCAATCAGAGAGCCTTTATGCTTCCATCTGGTGTCTGGGTGAAGGTGATCATATGCAGGGGCTATGTTCATTGCTGTGAAATTCGAACTAACCTGGACTAGTTTGGGATAAGCCCTTTTCTCTTACGGCTCAAATTGTTTTAGTGTTTCCATAGTATAAATGTTTTAACACTCTTTTTCTTATTATTGACCATTGGCTATTACTGACTTTGTATTTCATTCCTTTTCTTTTTAGTCCCTGTAGTGGATTTCTTTATATAGTTCTAGAATTCTTGCAGGAGCAACATTTATTTTTGCAAAGCTCTGTGTCTTTTAGAAATACAAATTATTTACCTTAGTAAAATTTTTATTTCCTGTTAATTTGTATTCTATTACTTCTTATTCTGATAACTGTTTGGACAATTTCAAGGAAATACAGTAGAATAAATGTAAATGCTCCCAGGCCTAAAAGTATCTTAACTATGTTAAGGCTATTTAAAAAATCTTTGGAGCTTCAATCCCTCATTTCCAAAAATAGAAATAATTATATATGCATCAGAATGTTTTATGAGAAGGTATGACAAAAACATGCAATGATGCGTCTAGGAAAATAACGAGGTATGAGTTCCAGTCAATCTTCTTTTCCTTTTTAAAAAAAAATAGTGTAATCCCTTTTAAGGGTGTAAAGTTATAGATAGGAATCTACCCCCCTTTCCACTACTTCCTAACATTTAGTTTTTGATTGGAACAGGCTAATGGACTATTGGGCTAATGTGGTTGTGGTAGTGAGGCTAGAGTTGGATTTAGGAGGACAAGATGTGGCCTCATGAATATGAGGCAATATTCATAATGCAATATGAAAGAGAATATTAACTTGTGGCCTCATGATCCATGACCACCAGGAAGCATCACCCCAGCTGTAGTTCACAGGGGTAAAAGGATCCATGTGTTTTCATGGGTTCTGAAGTCACAGTTCCAGACCCATTGCTGGTTTCTGCACTTCTATGAAATGTAGAAGTTCCATCTTGCCCAGGCACTTACCTGGACACCTGGGCTCGGAGAGGACTTGTCTGTTCACTGTCGATCTTCTCTGTGACCTGGGTTAATTTTTTAATAGCCAATAAGCATCCAAATATTCACATAGGTCTCTGTGTGTGCATCTATTAATCTACACAGTTTTCTTTTGCTTGTAGGTTGTATTTTTTTCATTGGTCAGGTGAGAGATGGTTGGTCTTAAGGAGACAAAAAAAATTCCCTGTGTAATTTCCTACCCCGGGAGTTAACACAATCAAATATTTCATACGCTAGGTATTCTATAAAACAATATTAATCTGTGAGCAATGACAGCACTTGTTATGCTTAAATGGGTTATTTTATTGCCAACTATGTCAGAATAGCAAATATTTCTGACATTTAAACATGACTCCCTTTAAATCTTCCAGAATTTGTTTGTGAATTGAACTCCGGAGAGTAGAAATAACTGACCATTATCTTCTAGCTAACTCAACAAAACTGAACACCTTTTGTTACAGATTTATATTAATTTCTGTAATTTGCTAAAGAAAGTACAATACCTTTCATTGTTACTGGTTTGTTCAATCAATCTTGATCACTTGATCACTTGAATCCCGTTATTCATCGATTTGCTCGAGCGGGCACCAGTAACATTTCCATTGGACCCTATCACGTGCCAAATGTAGCCCAACGGCATCTGGTTGATTCAGGAATATGAAGAGCCTCAAACCGTTCCTTCAGGGTCTTTGCAAGGAAGTCTGACCATCTTGTAGGTGGGGCGGCCACATGATTTTTTGACATCCCGTGGATCCAGTAGGTAATGGCTCTAGTCCCGCGATTGTCTCCAAATCGCATTACATGTCCAGCCCATCTGATTTTCGAAGCCTTGGCAAACGTGACAGCGTCCCTGATTCTGGAATAGCGACGGAGGTCAGAACTCTGGATTCCTTCTCTCACTTGAGTGAGGCGTGATATTCCAAGCATAGCTCTTTCGATTCCTCTCTGGGAGACCTGAGTAGCATTCTCATCCTGCTTTCAGAGGGGCCCAGGTCTCTGAGGCGTATGTTAATGAAGGGAGAACAGTGGAGTCAAAGAGATGTGCCTGGAGCCGGAGGTTCTTTGTCCTTTTAGCTATTTCTTTGATGACTTTTAAGGCATTCCATGCCGCTCTGTTCCTCCTACACAGCTCAGGTTTTAGGTCGTTCATCATGTTGACTTCTCGACCTAGGTACACATAACTGCTGCATTCAGAGATGTTTGTTCCATTGAGAGTGAATGGGGCCTCTGAAACTAGTTCATTCTTCATAAACATGGTTTTCCCCTTAGATTCAGCTGTAGACGTATCTTTCCACATTCTTGGTCGAAGTCAGCCAGCATTTGTGCCACTTGGCTAATGTTTGGTGTTATTAGAACAATGCCATCAGCGAAGCGGAGGGTGGTGTAGTTGCCGACCATCTATCTTCACTCCCATTCCTTCCCATTCTAATTGTCGCATGATGTTCTCGAGGGTGGTGCTGAAGAGTTTTGGTGAAATGGTATCACCCTGTCGAACCCCCATTTTTCACATTAATGATCACTTTTTTTGTAAATGGTGAGATCCTGGTGGTGAATCCGTAATACAGCTCATGAAGGATCTTGATGTATTGGGTTTGAACACCCTGTTTGACTAGGGGCTTCGATAACTGCTTCAGTCTCCACAGAATCAAAGGCTTTCTGTAAATCAATGAACGTGAGACAGAGTGGCATCTTGTACTCCCTACAAACCTCGATGAGCTTGGGTACTGTGTGGATATGGTCGATTGTGCTGAATCCTTTCCGGAAGCCTGCTTGCTCACATGGTTGTCCTTCATCTAGTGTTCTGCTAATCCTGTTCAGGATGACTCCTGTAAACAGCTTGTAGATGACAGACAACAGGCAGATAGGGCGATAGTTGCCAATGTCGTGAATGTCTCCCTTCTTGAACAGTAGAACTGTCCTGCTGGTTTTCCATTGGGAGGGCATCTTGCATTCGGACAGGTAGCGTGTGAAGAGTCAAGCTAGTGTATTGATGAGTACCGATGGCAGATTCTTCAGGTGTTCGGGTCTGACTTTGTCTGGGCCTGGTGCTATTCCCTTCTTTACTGACGAGATGGCATGTCGGATTTCAGAAGGGAGAATGTTGGGAATGACATATCCATCCTGAGGAATTTGGTATATGGGCAGGTGGATGTGGCTATCAAAGAGATTTGAGTAGAAGTCCTAGATAATCTTCTCCATTACCTTTCTGGAAGATGTGATAGTTCCATCAGGGTGTGGGAGGGCAGTCATCTTGTTCTTATAGTTGGCAAATAACAGGCGGGCAGTGCGAATGCTTTTCCGGGCTTCTGCTGCATCTTCCAGTATTTCTGCTCTTCTGTCTTTGAGGTCTTCTTTTATCGCTTCTCTGAACCGTTTAGCAAGCTTGGATGTTAGCATTTGGTCAAGTACGATCTTAGCATAGATCAAGTATGACATCATTGGTCTGACTGAGAAGAGGAGGCGCCAGTTGCATCATGCTGTATTTGACACCAGAGTAGAATTTTTCCTTGGAACATGCGATGAAAGAGGCATCGGTGGTGTTGGTGTCCTTGTCAACACGAACATGGCCGTAAACATTGATTCATTTGAATGCCTAACAAACCGAATAGGATGATTACACTTGAAGAGATGTGGCCCACTGTCAGCAATTTCTATCTTCATTGTCTACGCACCAACATCCACATACAAAGAAGATGAAATTGAGAAATTCTACATGGAATTGGAGGAGTTCTATAAAAAGATCACACCTTCTACAAGATCATAGTCGGTGATTTTAATGCCAAGATAGGGCCAAGAAGTTCGGCTGAAGAACTCCACATCAGGACCCATGGCCTAGAATGGAACGAACAGAGTGAGAGATTATCTGAGTTCATCATTTCCCCAAGACCATTCATGGGAACTCACAGTTCCAGAAAGCTGAAGCGAAACATTGGACATGGGAATCTCCTGGCAGACAGTTCCACAATGAAATTGACCACATCATCTTCAATCGACGGTTTTGTCTGACCAATGTAGCCGTCATCCCCAAATTCCAAACAGGATCGGACCACTGTCTCCTTTGTGCAAAGTTCTATTTCCCGCAACAGGGAGAAAAGGCTGCAAAGTTTAAGAAGAGAACTCCCAGAACAACCACCAACTGGGAACTCTTTGGCATCATTGCAGCAACATGGGAAGATACCATCATTGATGACATCAATGAAGAATACAACCGACTGGTTCAGCACCTCCATGATTGTGCGAAGAATGCCGAGAGAGAGAGACACAAAAGGATGCCTGTCTTCAGAAACTCTTGAGCTCATTCGCCAACGTGGCAAGGCACGAGCCTCAGGAGACCAAATGTTCAATCAATAGCTATTTTAAAAGATCCAAGTAACCTTATTTACCCTAACTTGTACTAGAACCTGAAAGAATATGGAATGTATGCGTGTTTCCCATAGCTGATCCAGGCTCTTTTCCTTGATCCCTACCAGGAATGATCCCTGAGAACTGCCAGCAGTAAGCCCTTAACATTGATGAATGCAGGTGTGGCCCAAAACTACAAAATCTATAGTCAAAACGCCCAAACTAGTATTCATCAGCTTCAATAATTAGAGTATAAATTTCCATAATGGAATTTAGGCAGTTGATGCTATTATAATTTATGTTATTTTCCCTCAGGGGTAACTCCTGGCTCTGCACTCAGGACATTCCAAGTCCTGGCAGTGCTTGGAGGCAGCTCTTCCATGGTCGGCTGATCATGAGGCATTCAGGAGGGAGGGTGGGTTTGAGCCCAGGCCCGCTACCCCAATAGAGCCTGAGAAGAAGCCAGAGGAACCCCTCACCATGCGGCAGCCATTTTCAACGTCTGGATTCCACAGCTCGTCGGAGCTCCACCCAAGAGAGAAGCCAACAAGCCCAGCCAACAACCGACTGTTCAGCACCTCCATGATTGTGCGAAGAATGCCGAGAGAGAGAGACACAAAAGGATGCCATTTTCAATGTCTTATCAGAATCCCACCCTAGAGAGAAGCCTATTTCACAGACACAGATGGAGCTGCTGCCAGCTCTCCAAGTTTCCACACAGACACTGTATATCAGAAAAGGCAAAAAAATTTGAGCACCCATACAGCAGAGCCTGGCAAGCTTCCCTTGTAGTATTTGATATGCCAACACCAGTAATAATAGTAGACCTCATTCCCATGACCTGAAGAAATGGTTCAGGTCATGAGAGGTTCTTCTTGTTCCTGAGGCTCTTCTTGTCCCTGGAGCAAGCAGAGGCCCTTGGGTTATACTAGCATTGGAACAGGAATAAATGGAGATGTTATTGGTGCCCACTCAAGCAACAGCAGGGAGACAAGTGATACAAGTTATTTCCCCTCCTTCCTCATCATCTTACATTTTACTGCTATGCTCTAAAATTTGAGTTTTATTTAAATAAAATAATGATATTCACAGTGAATTTTATAATCCTTGGTCACTTGATCACTTGAATCCCGTTATTCATCGATTTGCTCGGGGGCGCCAGTAACATTTCCATTGGACCCTATCACGCACAATGTAGCCCAATGGAATCTGGTTGATTCAGGAATATGAAGAGCCTCAAACCGTTCCTTCAGGGTCTTGACAAGGAAGTCTGACCATCTTGTAGGTGGGCGGCCACGTGAACTTTTGACATCCAGTGGGATCCAGTCGGTAACAGCTCTAGTCCAGTGGTTGTCTCCAAATCGCATTACATGTCCAGCTTATCTGATTTTCAATGCCTTTGCAAATGAGACAGCATCCCTGATTCTGGAACGGAGATGGAGGTCAGAGCTCTGGATTCCTTCTCTCACTTGAGTGAGGCGTGATATTAAAAGCATAACTCTTTTGATTCCTCTCTGGGAGACCTGAATAGCGTTTTCATCCTGCTTTCGTAGGGCCTAGGTCTCTGAGGCATATGTTAATGCAGGGAGAACGGTGGAGTCAAAGAGATATGACCAGAGACGGAGGTTCTTTGTCATTTTAGCTATTTCTTCGATGCCTTTGAAGGTATTCCATGCCGCTCTCTTCCTCTTGTGCAGCTCAGGTTTTAGGTCATTGATCATGTGGATTTCTCGACCTAGGTACACATAACTGCTGCATTCAGAGATGTTTGTTCCATTGAGAGTGAATGGGGCCTCTGGAACTAGTTCATTTTTCATAAACATGGTTTTCTTTAGATTCAGCTGTAGACCTATCTTTCCACAGTCTTGGTCGAAGTCAGCCAGCATTTGTGCCTCTTGGTTAATGTTTGGTCTTATTAGAACAATGTCATCAGCGAAGTGGAGGTGGTGTACTTGCCGACCATCTATCTTCACTCCCATTCCTTCCCATTCTAATTGTCGCATGATGTTCTCGAGGGTGGTGCTGAAGAGTTTTGGTGAAATGGTATCACCCTGTCGAACCCCTCTTTTGACATCAATGATCACTTCTTTGTAGAATGGTGAAATCCTGGTGGTGTATCCATAATACAGCTCATGAAGAATCTTAATGTATTGGGTTTGAACACCCTGTTTGGCTAGGGCTTCGATGACTGCTTCAGTCTCCACAGAATCAAAGGCTTTCTGTAAATTAATGAACGTGAGACAGAGTGGCATCTTGTACTCCCTACAAACCTCAATGGGCTTGGTTACTGTGTGGATATGGTCGATTTTGCTGAATCCTTTCCGGAAGCCTGTTTGCTTGCATGGTTGTCCTTCATCTAGTGTTCTGCTAATCCTGTTCAGGATGACTCCTGTAAACAGCTTGTAGATGATGGAAAACAGGCAGATGGGGCGATAGTTGCCAATGTCGTGAATGTCTCCCTTCTTGAACAGTTGAACTGTCCTGTTGGTTTTCCATTGGGAGGGCACCTTGCATTCAGACAGGTAGCGTGTGAAGAGCCGAGCTAGTGTATTGATGAGTACTGATGGCAGATTCTTCAGGTGTTTGGGTCTGACTTTGTCTGGTCCTGGTGCTGTTCCCTTCTTTACCAACAAGATGGCATGTTGGATTTCAGAAGGGAGGATGTTGGGAATGACATATCCATCCTGTGGAATTTGGTATATGGGCAGGTGGATGTGGCTATCAAAGAGATTTATGTAGATGTCGTGGGTAATCTTCCCCCATTGCCTTTTTGGAAGATGTGTTAGATCCATCAGGGCATCGGAGGGCAGTCATCTTGGTCTTATAGTTGGCGAAGGACAGAAGCTTTTCCCGGCTTCTGCTGCATCTTCCAGTATTTCTGCTCTTCTGTCCTTGAGGTCTTTTTTTATCACGTCTCTGCACAGTTTAGCAAGCTTGGACGTTAGCATTTGGTCTCCTGAGGCTTGCACCTTGCCACATTGGCGAATGAGCTCAAGAGTTTCTGAAGGCAAGCGTCCATTTGTGTCTTTCTCTCTCGGCATTCACCGCATAATCATGGAGGTTCTGAACCAGTCGGTTGTATTCTTCATTGATGTCATCAATGATGGTATCTTCCCATGTTGCTGCAATGGTGCCGAAGAGTTCCCAGTTGGTGGTTGTTCTGGGAGTTTTCTTCTTACACTTTGCAGCCTTTTCTCCCTGTTGCGGTAAGTAGAATTTTCCACCAAGGAGACAGTGGTCCGATCCTGTTTGGAATTTGGGGATGACAGCTACATTGTTCAGACAAAACCGTCGATTGAAGATGATGTGATCAATTTCATTGTGGAACTGTCCGCCAGGAGATTCCCACGTCCAACGTTTCGCTTCAGCCTTCTGGAATTGTGAGTTCCCATGAATGGTCTTGGTGGACATGATGAACTCAGATAGTCTCTCACCCTGTTAGCTCCATGCTAGGCCATGGGTCCCGATGTGGGAGTTCTTCAGCCGATCTTCTTGTTCCTATCTTGGCATTAAAATCACCAACTATGATCTTGTAGAAGGTGTGATCTTTTTTTATAGAACTCCTCCAATTCCATGTGGAATTTCTCAATTTCATCTTCTTTGTATGTGGATGTTGGTGCATAGACAATAAAGATAGAAAATGCCGGCAGTGGGCCACATCTCTTCAAGTGTAATTGTCCTATTCAGTTTGTTAGGCATTCAAATGAATCAATGTTTACGGCCATGTTCGTTTTGACAAGGATACCAACACCACCGATGCCTCTTTCATCGCATGTTACAAGGAACAATTTTTCTCCGGTGTCAAATACAGCATGATGTGACTGACGCCTCGTTGTCTCGATCAGACCAATGATATCGTCGACTTGATCTTTTTGCGCTTGCAACATCAGATCCGCAATATATCCTTCCAATGCCAGCATACGTGCATTGAAAGTACAGACAGTCATTTTTGTCCTTTGTTTTGGCGGCCTAGGGTGGCCGTGAAATTTTATCAGGCACTATTGTTTGCCTTTCTTACTGATGCCTTATTAAGGGCTCTTCAGGGTCAGGAAAATAAACATTTTTGTTAGTGGTTTTGGCTTATTGAACATGCATCGGACAGCTTGCCAGGTTCTGCCGTGCTGGCACTATATTCTCATTACTTTGTGGGGCGCTCTCAGAGGGGTGGGTAGAATATTCACAGTAATTTGGAGGTAAATGCTGCGGCCGCTCTGCTCACAACATGGAAAGCTGGTTTCTGCTCTGCAGGGTGTATCTGTGTCTGTGGCTCAAGCATTCCTGGGCTTGAAATACTCTCCTCTGAAGCGCAGGTCTCTGCAGGGTGGTTCCTTGTATGCTGGGTTTCTGACAAGCCAGGCTGGAGACTGGATTAATCTGCTGGGTGGAGATCTTATGAGCTGTGGAGTGTGGATGGTGAAGATCGCTGCTAGCAAGGTGTGGGGGGGCTTCTCTGGGCTCTTCCAAGGCTCCATCGGGATGGTGGACTCAGGTCGGAAGTTGCTCTCGTGGTCCATGGAATGCAGGGGTTCAACAGGGAAGCTGGTTTCTGCTCTCCCGGGTGTATCTGTGTCTATAATAATATACCAAATAATATACCGGGTGTACCTGTGTCTATAATAATATACCAAATAATCCTTGGTATATTATTTTAATTTTCACATTTTATAACAGTCTTCACATTAAAGCTGTTAAAAGTGTTGAAGATATGGTGTTAGTATTATAAATCAGACTACTACAATAAAAACAGAGGAGAAAAAGAACTTAATACTTTTTCCTCATAAATATTTAACTATCACATGCTAAGGTAGCACTAAACATAAGAAATAAGTCAAAGCAATACTGTAAAAAAGAAGATGGGAGTATTATCCTTCCTGATCTTTAGTGATGCTATAAATCTATTGTAATCAAAGCAATAGGGTACTAGCTTTAGGAAAGTGGCTCAGACCAGTGGAATAAAATGGATGGATTGTCTAGAGACAGATCCACATGGACAGTTAATATTTGACAAAGGACCAAAAAATATGAATTGGAGTAAAGAAAACCTCTCAAATAAAAGGTGTTGGGAAAATTGATCCGTCATTTGCAAAAAATTTGAATTCATATTCCTCTCTAACAGCATGCATGGAAATCAACTACAAATTAATTTAAAACTTTGCTATCAGGACTGAATCAAATACAAATTAGGAGAGCATAGGACAGTTAATGACACTGTACCTAGGGGTATCTTCAATTATCTTCAATTATACAATGTCATTATTCAAGCAAACAGATGCTGAAGAAAACAAATGAGATGACAACAATCTGAAGATTCTCTGAACTGAGAAAGAAACAAAGACCAGAAGTAACCAAAAAACACCCTACAGATTGGCAGAAAATATTTTCCTAGTACACATCTGATGAAAGGTTTATTTCCTAATATATATAATATATAGGAAATATATATATATAAGAAAATATTTTCCTACTGCATATCTGATGAAAGGTTTCTTTCCTTATATATACATGTATATATGTATATATATACATATACATGTATATATGTATATATATACATATATACATGTATATGTATATATATACATATATACATGTATATGTATATATATACATATATACATGTATATATAAGGAAAGAAACCTTTCCCTATATATATTTATATATATATTTCCTTATATATATGTATATATACATATATACATGTATATATAGCTATACACACACACACACACACACACATATATATATATATATATAGCTATATATTAAGCATGGTAGAATTAACAAGTAAAAAAATATAACCCAGTCAATAAGATCAGAAATAGGGGAAGAGATGAACAAAAACTACCTTAAACAAGATATACAGCTGCTAAAGGTCTGTGAAAAATTATGCTCTATATTATTTATCATCAGGGAAATGCAAATCCAAACAACAATGAGATTTCATTTCATATTTGTGAGATTGGCTTCCATCACAAAGAACAATTAGTGTTGGCATGAATGAGAGGGAAAAGAGTTTCCTCATTTACTGATGGTGGTAATGAAACTTTTTGAAAACTATTTGGATACCTTTTATAAAACTATTTTTTTGAGTTCCTATATGATGCAGCAGAAGGAAAAATAAATTTACTCAGGAGTTGAGTTGTAAAACATACTTGTTACTTACTTTGCTTCTTTTGCAGAATGTTTGTGTAGGGCCTACTCATTTCACTCTTGTAAAGTTTTGGCCAAACCCAGTGGTCAGGGCATACTCTTGACTCTTGTTCAGGGATTATTCCTCTAGGCCTTGGGGAACCTAGCAGGTGCTGGGGATCAAACCTGGGTTGGCTGCATTCAAGGCAAACATATTTTCTACTATCCTATTCTCCAGCCTCTGTTTTTACTCTTGTGCACAGATATTCAGTTGGGAAAAATCTCATCATCAAATATTATCTGATAAATGCAAATGAGCATACTAAGATTTTTCTTCATATATCTGACAACAGCTTGTATAGAAAGGTGATAAACAACAATTGTTGGCAGGATATGGAAGAGAATAAGTCATAATATGTTGTTGGTGGAAATGCATCCTAGTCCGGACACTGTGGGTAATTGTGTGGAGGATTCTCAAAATTAAAAAAATAAATTATGGGGCTGGAGCGACTAGTATAGCTGCTAGGGTGTTTGTCTCACACACGGCCGACCCCCTGTTTGATTCCCCGAAAAGAAAGCAAAAAAAAAAAGAACTAACACATGATACAGAAATTTAATTTTTTAGGCGCCAATCAAATAATATAGAACACTAATTCAAAAGTTATGTATGTACTCCTATGTTTATTGTAGCACTGTTTAAAATAGTCAGGATTTGGGACAAACATCTAAATGCACTATTATGCATTAATATATAAAGAAGATATTATAAGTGTAATAGAGTGAGTTAGATCAAAACATAAAATTTTACGATTGGTCCAACATGGAGAAAGATATGTTCCAAGTGCTTTCATTCATATATAAAATATAAGAAATGGACTAAAACAGACAACGCCAAGCTAAAATAAACTATGGATTTAAATTGTAGAGCTGATTAGATTTAAGAGAGGAGAGTAGGAGTAGAATGAGTTGGAGCAGACAGAGTGGCCGATAGTGGAGTATTCTAAGGAATTAAAGTATGGTAATATCTGTCCAAGTAGGTATAAGCTAACATCCTGAAACATATACCAGTGATAAAATCAACCTTAACTACAATTTAGAAGTTTATAAAAATAAAATCAAATACTAATAAAATATATATATTTATGTGTGTGTGTGTGTGTGTGTGTGGTAATTTATCTGTAATGTTTTTATCTGTAACTATGCAACTGTAAAATTTAGGGTTCAGTGATTTATTTTATTTTACTTAATTATTTTATTTT
This sequence comes from Cryptotis parvus, assembly GCA_021461705.1. Lineage (NCBI taxonomy): Eukaryota > Metazoa > Chordata > Mammalia > Eulipotyphla > Soricidae > Cryptotis > Cryptotis parvus. The sequence goes on from JAJIBD010021217.1 coordinate 60,725, forward strand.
CATCATGGGACCAGACTTTGCACTGTTCAGGAGCTCTTCCTGGTGGACATCAGGGAACCATATGCATTGTAAAGGATCAAGCTGGGGTTGACCACGTGCAAGGCAATTGTCTTAACTCCTGTACTATCTCTTCAGCTCTTCGTGCTTTATTTTGAATATTTAAAACTTTTGAAGTATATTTTGTCCTTCAGTTTGAGAAAGCAACTTGTTCTGCAACAATTTAATTATTAAGAAATTGTTTCTAATTTGCCTTGAGCTTGTACACTTAGCAATTTTCAAATATAAATTCTAAGTTTTGATTGGTTTAGGAAAAATAATACTCATTTTCAGCAAAAATACAATTATATTGAAAGTATAACAAATATTTTTATTAACATTTTTGGTACGTCTCCAACATCGGTTGTCACTTGTTTTCTGCAGCTGGCAAAACTCTATGGAGAATTGCAACTCCTCTGCATTGATGTACATTCCATTCTAGTGATGCATTTCTCCAATAACTATGTCCAAGTTTATACTAAGAAAATCGTATTGCAACCTAAAAATATGGATTTATATTTTATTGAGCATCGTCTTTAAGCATGACCCTGAAAAGTTGGCTTCAGCTGTTTTAAATAATTTTTATTTCCTATGTCATGTTTAATAACAAGGAGGAGACTAGTGCTCATGTTTTTTTCTTTCTTAGAAATTAAACTGTCAACTGGGGGAAAACATACAGCTTGCACAGATAAGCAGGGATACTTGAATTTAACATTCTAAGCATATTAATTCACTTAGCCAAGGCATAACAAGATTAACTAATCAATGAGAATTTCCATTATGGTAGCACAAAGAGAAGGGAATTAATAGCCAGAGCCAGGATGGTTTTATATATATGCTTTAAGAACTAAAGCTAGATTTTAGTGATGGTTGGTTGAGTTCTAATGATGTGTTTAAGGAATGGGGATGTGTATGTGTTGGCAACTTCTAGTTTTGATGCAATATTCACAATTAATATTCTATAGAAAGCTTGGATTGGAATGTTGGAATTGGAAACAGGTGCAAAATAAGCTTTTTACATTTCTCTGATGGTAATCACTAAGAATTTTTTGTTGGGAGAAGGTCTCACAAGCAGTGTTCATTGAGGCCCAGGGGCCTTTCCCAGGGGTTCTCAGCAAGCAGGCCAGAGGTTCAGGACAAAAAGTACCTGAGGATGTGGTTGGGCTGGTGCGTACCCTAACCCAACTTGTGGTACAAGGGCCTCCAGTGCTATTCATCGAAATGCTCAGGGAGATCATGTGGAAACAGGGATCAAGTGAAAGCCAGTCACATACAAGGCAGCCTTCTTAATCTCTGTGCTACACCCCTGGCTCCAAAAGTGGTCCCTCCCAAGCAGTGCTCAGGTGGGTCATGACCCACTCCTGGCAATACTTGGCCAGTGGTGTGGACTGACATGATTGTGCTCAGCCTGTCACTGAGGTGCCTCTTTGATCCAGTCATGTTCAACGGTCAATAAGGTAATACTAGCTGGTGTGGGAGAGGCAATGCAAGGGATCAACTTGGATTCTAGTGCATTCTCAACATAGACCCCAGTCTTATGATACATCTCTCCGGTTCATAAAATGATCTTCCAAGTTATTTGTTTAATTTCTTAAATTTAACTCTAAAGTTAAATAATGTTTTAAAAACCTGGATACTGGAGAGATAGTACAGTAGTAGGGTTCTCATAAAAAGAGTAAACCTTGACTGAGTACAACCAGGTGTGGCAGGAAACCCAAAAACAAATAAAAAAAGATGAAGTTAGTTCGTGACCTTGAAATTAGATAAAATTATTGAGATTCAAAGTATTTTTATTGGGAGAATTTGAGTAAATCATATATTGTACAAACAGCATGATCCACAGGGACAAAGTTGTTATGGATCACTTGTTCGCCTTTCTTACTGCTGCCGTATTAAGGGCTCTTTCAGGGTCAGGAAAATAAACATTTTTGTTACTGGTTTTTGGCATATCGAACATGCATCGGACAGTTTGCCAGGCTCTGCCGTGTGGGCGCTATATTCTCATTACTTTGTTGGGCTCTCTCAGAAAATATTCTACCATGGGTAGAATATTCAATGTAATTGGAGGTAAATCGTGCGGCCGCACAGTGGCCACACACAACGGGAAAGTTGGTTTCTGCTCTGCTGGGTGTATCTGTATCTGTGGCTCAAGCATTCCTGGGCTTGAAATACTCTCCTCTGAAGGGCAGGTCTCTGCAGGGTGGGTCCTTGTAGGCTGGGTTTCTGACAAGCTGGGCTGGAGACTGGATTAATCTGTTGGGTGGAGATCTTACAAGCTGCGGAGTGTGGATGGTGAAGATCGCTGCCAGCAAGGCATGGGGGGGTTTCTCTGGGCTCTTCTGAGGCTCCATCAGTATAGTGGACTCGGGTTGAAAGTTGCTCTCGTGGTCCATGGAATGCAGGGGGGTTCAACGGGGAAAGCTGGTTTCTGCTCTGCGGGTGTATCTGTGTCTGTTATGGAAGTCAAATGCAAAAAACATAATGTTATAGCGGTCCTGGAATGTGTGACTTCAAAGAGGTTTTTAAATGTTTCTCCTTTTGAAAAGAGAGAAGAGAGAGAAAGGGAAAGAAATAAAGAACCTGCCATGGAGGTGGGCTGGGGAAGGGGGAGGGAACCAGGGATGTTGGTGGTGGGAGATGGGCACTGGTGGAGGGACGGGTGCTGGAACACTGTATGACCAAAACCCAAATATGAACTTTTTTAATTGTGTATCTTTTTATTTGTATATCTCACGGTGGTATAATAAAATACTTAAAAAATGTTTTTCCTTTGGTTGTTTTTTTTTTTTTTTTAATTTTATTTTGGTTTTTGGGTCACACCAGGCAGCACCTAGTGGTTACTTCTGGCTCAGCACTCAGGAACTATTCCTGATGGTGTTTGGGGGACCATATGGGATTTTGGAAATGGAAGCAAATTGGCCAAGTACAGGCAAGAACCCTAGCCTCTGTACTACCACTCTGGCCGCTTTGGCTGCTCATGCACTGATTATTCTAGTATTGAAGGTGCAAAATACTTTTTCACTTTAATTTCTTTCCTAATACTTTATTTCTCTTCTCTTCATACTCCTCTTTCCACTCTTACTTTGTACTTACACTGCAACCTCAGTGACATAGCTAATGTAAATTGATTTCACTTTTTTTCTGTTTTTCCATAATTTATAGTTTTTTAGTATGAACTGTGTTAAGTTGAAATGTATAGCATTCAGAATTACTGTGCAGAATTCAGTACATGCAAGCTCAATTTATTTACTGTAACACAGGATGAATCTCTAATGCAAAGAGTCATTGTATCTAATATTTCTTTCAGTCTGTCTGTAGCATCAGGTATACTTCTCACCCCACCCCTACCCCTCCAACTTTTTTGTTATGTAGACCTCAAAAGGGTATTGTTCTATTTGTGATTATTATCTTTCCACTTTGTGGAAGTATGAAGAAGACAATGGCGAAATGAGAAAAATGCTGATCTTAAATATTAGGTGGGAAGATGCCATAGCTTATTTAAACTTAGATATCAAAAAGTGGCTTTTTAAAAAGAAAACTGGACTAGATTAATGTGTGGCATGACTTGGGGACAGGTTTGACCCCTTGGCTTGTCCCCTGCCAAGCCCCCAGAAGTCAGAAAAGCTCACTCAACACGACCACAGCCATCCTCAAGGTCCGAAACCCACAGCGGGACACAGCCTGATTCCATTAGCACGTGGGTGCAAAGGCCCGTGCGATATCTCAAAACCTAGTATACCACAAACTCATGGCAGTCAGAGGCGGGTAGGACAGAGAAGAGAACAGTGTGCTGGTAATTGTTGAGAATGATGGTACCATCCAAGAACTGAACATTGAATATGGCAAAAAGGTACACATGATAGCCTCTAGATGTATGTATTGCAATCCACAATGTGTAAGAAAGGTAAGCAAGATGGAGAGAGAGATAAGAAAGAGAAGAAAGATAGAGAAAGAGAGAAAAGAGATAAAGAACTGCCATGAAGGCGGGATTGAGGAGTGGGGGAAGTGGGGACATTGGTGGTGGGAAATGGGCACTGGTGGCGAGATGGGTGCTGAAACGCTATATAACTGAAACCCAAACATGAACATCTTGTAATTGTATATCTCACAATGGTATAATAAAATATAAAAAAAGAAAACTGGTGTTTCCTTGGTACATAGCATGAATTGGATAAATATAATATTTTTCTCTTTATTGTGCTGTAATTATACTTCTGAATCTAAGGAAAAATATACAAAGGAGAAAATTGGAAGCATAAAATAGTATTGCAGTACTTTTGTTGCTGCAAAAGTGTTTGGAAAAGTGATTAAATAATGGTTAAATACATTTGTGTCATGTGTTTAATCTGCTTTTTATCATTTCTTTTTAAATTAAAGCAAAGTTGTGTAATTTTATAAAGGTCACCAATTATTATGAATTACTAATGTATAAAAAGTGAGATATGTGTATAGCAAACTAAAGTGTTTTCAAATTGAATAAATTACTTTGAGTGGTTTATTTGGTGATAAAGTTGATATGCATTTCAGCCATTCTCTTTCAGTTTACTCTTTTCAATTACACAAATGCAGCACTAAATTTCAATTCCATCTTATACATTTAGACATCTTAATCAAAATTAATGCCATGCTTTAAGTTTAATTCAATTTGTATGACCAATAACAGCAGTGTGCTATCAGGAAGAAAGTACAATTATTTAACTTTAGATGGTTATGAAAACATAGAATACAGTGAATATAGTTAGTGTTAGTGAAAGACTCTAGGTGTGGGTTCATACACTCATTCATTGTAAAATTCTCTCAATTTTGTTGAACACTTGAATCTATTACAGTGCTATCTTGGAGAATATAAGAGTATTCAGGTGTGGCTGTGGTGACCAGCTGCGTTGGCAGGTGGCATACAGGAGTGCCAGACAGGAGACAGGTTTATCTACATCCAGGCTCTGCCCTGTGGGCCCTAGACGGTTGATGGTCTGACAGAAAATGACTGAGCCCCCTGGGATGAACCCAGAGCCACGGCAGAGCCTGGCAAGCTACCTGTGGTGTATTCAATATGCCAAAAAACAGTAACAATAATGGACTCCATTGCCAATGAATGGAGATATTACTGGTGCTTGCTTGAGCAAATTGATGAACAATGGAAGGACAAGTTATAAGTGACTCTGATTTGAGGACAATAAGCTTAGACACATACTTTCAGAACAACATATTTTTGTAAGTTGAAGATGATTAGTATATACACTGCATAATTTATTTTATAATTCTATTTTCTCTAGTATAATCTTTGTAGAAGAAATATAAAATATGAAGAATATGCAAGGTTTTCTGAGACAGAATGCTTTATTCTCTCATGCTTTTGGCCACTTAATTCCAGTTTACTTATGTGTGATAATTGTGGCATTTTGTTATATTTTCGAACCAACTATCAATTCTTATATTGTGGCCTTAAATTTATATTTATATGAATACTTGAATACTGTACTATATTTATACTATACTTATATTTATACTATACTTATATAATACTTGAATACTATACTATATTTATACTATATGCACTATAATATATTTATATGAATATTTGAATACTATATTTATATGAATACTTCACCCTGGAAGAGATCCAGACTCATCCACTCCAGACCCACAGCTGTGCCACGGCCCCACATGGAAGAAACCCTTGGAGCTGACCTCCCAGTAAGGGGCTTGGCCAGCTCCTGGCCGAGTCCAACATTGCTCCTAGGGTTTGCTCACACATACGGGAGAGGGGCCATGCTGGTCGGACTTGGAGCGAGGATTTGGGCTCCTCTGCCCTTTCCTCCACGTCCACGCCAGACCCACAGCTCCATTGGCATGTGGCTGCTCTGTGGCCACGGGACAGTCTTAAATAGGACTAGAATTTAGGATCAGTTCCTTTACAGGATCTTTCATATTTATACACTGTATACAGTTCTAGGCAGATTCTAGCTGATACCCGTCATCCCAGCAAGCCTAGAAAGCAGCTAGAGCATCCCACACATCAGGAGGTCAGTCATTCTCAACATCCAGACTCCACAGTTTCTCAGAGCTCCACCCAAGAGAAAACCTGATCTTTCCCCTTTAAGTTTCATATGTAAATGCTCGAGATGAGAGCCTTCTACTAGAGTATACAACATACATGGCAGAGCCTGGCAAGCTACCCGTATTTTATTTGATATGCAAAAACCATGTATCAATTATGAACTTCATTCCCGTGACCCAAACGAATGGTTTGAGGCTCTTCCTGTCCCTGGAGCAAGCAGATGCCCTTGGGCTACACTTGCTTGTGACAGGACATATGGAGATGTTACTGGTGCCCGCTTGAGCAAATCGATGAACAACGGGAAGACAAGTGATACAAGTGAAGTGATACTTGAAGAATTGTGTATATTGTAGCTCAATTTAATTTCTCACAAATACTTTTACTATATATATATTCATATGCAAAAGTGTGTTCCATACATTCAGATATAGATGAATCATTTCACAATAATTAATTTTATGAATTTTATTTGTTCTCCCACTCTAGTGCTGCTAGAATGGGTAGAAATGAAATAAATTTATAGCAGGAAAGATTCCATTAAATATTTAATATTTAATTTGAGAACAATACATATGTAGGAAAAACAATTTCTCCCCCTCTGCTGTTCTAGTTTCTTGGATATGAAATACTCTCTGTAATGAAGAAGAGATTAATAGGATAAAGCCAAAATTCCATCTCAGAGAATCATATGTTATGTGGCCCAAAGAAGGCAAATGTCACTTGTATCACTTGTCTGCAAGTGGTATATATGTATATATGTATATATATATATATATATATATATATTTGTATTTTGTATGTATATATAATGGATTTGTGATTAATTAACAATGCAACAAAAACTATGAAATCAATTTAAACAATGGTGGAATTTGTTTACAAAAAATTTGTTGTGTTGCTTATTTTGGGGCCATATCCAGTATTGCTCATGATGAACGACCTAAAACCTGAGCTGCTCAGGAGGAAGAGAGTGGCATGGAATGCCTTCAAAGCATCGAAGAAATAGCTAAAAGGACAAAGAATCTCCGGCTCCAGGCACATCTCTTCAACTCTACCATTCTCCCTGCATTAACATACGCCTCAGAGACCTGGGCCCCTACGAAAGCAGGATGAGAATGCTCTTCGGTCTCCCAGAGAGGAATCGAAAGAGCTATGCTTGGAATATCATGCCTCACTCAAGTGAGAAAAGGAATCCGGAGTTCTGACCTCCGTCGCTATTTCAGAATCAGGGATGCTGTCTCGTTTGCCAAGGCATCGAGAATCAGATGGGCTGGACATGTAATGCGATTTGGAGACAATCGCTGTACTAGAGCCATTACCTACTGGATCCCTCGGGATGTCAAAAGATCACGTGGCCGCCCACCTACAATATAGTCAGACTTCTTTGTCAAGACCCTGAATGAATGGTTTGAGGCTCTTTGTATTCCTGAAGCAACCAGATGCCATTGGGCTACACTGGCATGTGATAGGGTCAAATGGAAATATTACTGGTGTCACTCAAGCAAATCGACGAATAACTGAGTGTCAAGTGATCAAAGTGATCCAGTGTTGCTCAGGGCGTTGAGGATATTGTGGTACCAGGGATAGAATTTGGGTTGAGCACATGCAATAAAAAGCATATTAACAGCTGTACTATTGCTTCTTCTCCTATACGACTTGCATTGTGTTAAATTCTTGGAATCTGCCCTTAGTGATGTCTTTGCTGATGTAGGGAGTGCACTGCTGACATGGGAGATGAACCTCCTTTTTTCAGGGAGACAAAAGAGGTTTATAGTATCCTTAGATTGTCTGCTGATTAAGTAACTTTTACTAAAAATAATTTATATGCTAAAATGGTATATTTAGGGGAAGCTTTCCCTAAACCCCATTATTTGTTTTATATAGAAATATATCTAATTGTGTGTGTGTGTATGTGTGTGTGTGTGTGTGTGTGTGTGTGTCTATGCAACTTAGAACAATAACTGACATGAAAAATCTGGGAATACATATGTATTATAAAAGGATAAATATCTCAGAGATATTTATCCCTTTTCAATACCCCTTATCAGATGGGTATTGGGTGAATATTCTTTCCCATTCTGTGGACTGCCTTTTTATCTTAGTCCTTACCCCAGCCCTCCTCCATGGCAGGTTCTTTTATGGCTGCTCAATTTACGTATGAGTTTAAGGGAGTACAGATTACACATCCTTTTAGTTCTATTATTGCATTTTGCTAGGTGGGGCAGTAATGTACTTTTGGGTAATAATAATAAAACTTAAGAGAGATTCCTCAGTGCTGAACTAGTCCAAAGGCATGAAGACAAAAATATTAGTCATTTCTGGTGTGCTATTTTTTTCCCTAAATCTTTTGTTTATAGTTTTTTACTAAGCACACAGTGAAAAAGATGAATTAGATTTGGACTTATCAATATGACAGAAACTTATACAAAGTTGCTTAAAAGAAGTTCTGAATTGGCCTAGCTCTTCAGTCAGTACTTGCTGATAATATTTAGGTCCACTTTCAATAATTTTGTTTATTTAGAGTAGTAGAAAGAAAATGAACCAATAATAAAATATATATTTAGTTCTGTGAAACCCAATTTTATTTAGCGACTTCCTTTAGTTCCTTACATTACACTAGCTGTAATTATGGTAAAACCATCTATTTATGTGTACTATATTATATAAGCAGTGAATGATACAAAATTGTTAAACCAAAGTTTAATTCAACTAGCAGATAGAGAGCAGCAATACATCATACCACTAGCAAATCTAAGATTTGCTAACATTTGCATAGAACACTTTGGGGTAAATCTTATTAGCCCCAATTTTGTTATATGCTCAACTATTTGGTAGAGTGGAGAGAGCTGAGGAAGGCTACAGGTAATCTAGTTAAATGCCTTTGGTTATTTAAAGTCTTGTTTTCATGGGGGTGTAGCCAAATAGATAATGGAAATGCCTAGGAGTGGGAAGATAATAAATCTTAAACAGGAGGTACACTGATCAGGTGACTTCCTCTTTTTTTTAATCTTCATCCTAGATGCTTTTTTAAAAAAGATTTTATTTTATTTTATTTTTTTACAATTTCAAAGATATAATTAAAAAGTTCATATTTGGGTTTTGGTCATACAGTGTTCCAGCCCATCCCTCCACCAGTGTCCATCTCCCACCACCAATGTCCCTGGTTCCCTCCCCCTCCCCAGCCTGCCTCCATGGCAGGTTCTTTATTTCTTTCCCTTTCTCTCTCTTTCTCTTTTTCTTCCCTTCCAGACTATGGATTACAGAACATACATTAAAGGTTTGTCATGTGTATCTTTTTGCCTCTATTTAATGCTCAGTTCTCCAGTAGTATTAGTACTTTGGACAATTGTTAGCACACTGTTCCATTTTTCTGTCTTACCTAGCCTCTGACTCCCACACGTTTGTGATAATTTCCACCTTTGACAAGAACTCCTGATACATGTTTCACTTGACCTTGGATATTGGTATCATAATATGTACATATAAATTTATGTTATGCAAATAAATGCAGTCATTCTGTATCTGTCTCTCTCCTTCTGGCTAATTTCGCTCAACATAATCTTCTCCATGTCCATCCATTTATAGGCAAATTTTATAACTTCATTTTTCCTAACAGCTGCATAGTATTCCATTGTGTAGATGTACCAAAGCTTCTTTATCCAGTCATCGATTCTCGGGCACTCTGGTTGTTTCCAGATTCTGGCTATTGTGAATAATGCTGCTATGAACATAAAAGTAGAGATGGTGTTTCCGCTGCGTATTTTTGGCTTGATCACTTCACTTGATCACTTGAATCCGTTATTCATCGATTTGCTCGAGCGGGCGCCAGTAACATTTCCATTGGACCCTATCACGTGCCAATGTAGCCCAATGGCATCTGGTTGATTCAGGAATATGAAGAGCCTCAAACCGTTTGTCCAGTAACAAAATTTTTGGCTTCCCAGAGTATTCCCAGGAGTGGTATGGCTGGGTCAAATGGGAGTTCAATTTCTAGTCTTTGTAGGAATGTCCATATTGTTTTCCAGAAAGGCTGTACCAGCCGGTATTCCAACCAACAATAGATGAGTGTTCCCTTTTCCCCACGTCCACGCCAGCACGTGTTGTTCTTGCTTTTTTTGAATATGTGCCAGTCTCTGTGGTGTAAAATAATTGTTGTTTTGATTTGCATCTCTCCGATGATTAGTGATGATGAACATTTTTTCATATGCCTTTTGGCCATTTGAATTTCTTCCTTGCTGAAGTTTCTGTTCATTTCTTCTCCCCCATTTTTTGATGGGTTGGCTGTTTTCTTCTTGTAAAGTTCTACCAGTGCCTGATATATCCTGGATATTAACCCCTTATCAGATGGGTATTGGGTGAATATTCTTTCCCATTCTGTGGACTGCCTTTGTATCTTAGTCACTGTTTCTTTTGAGGTGCAGAAGCTTTTTAGTTTCATGTAGTCCCATATGTTTATCTTTTATTCTAGTTGCTTTGTTAGTGATGTTTCACCTTTGAAGATGCCTTTAGCCTTTGAACATACGCTTGTCTGGCTTTATGGCAGAGGCTCTGTGATCCTTCCCCTCTGCCTAGGCAAATTCCAGAAAGCAGCAATGCTCGATGCAGTGCAAATGGTCAGAGAACAAAGGAAAATCAAAAGGACCAAAACCAATGGGACAATGGGCATTGAGAGGCTGGTCAGGGGGTAGTAGAACTCAGATCAAGAGGACAGTGAAGAACACAGGACACAGAGGGACATGAAGGGATACTGAATTCCTGGATGGTGCAGGAGATCCTTGTGGAATGGCACTGAGATCCTTTGTGGACATCAAGGGACAGTTTTCAGTGAGAAAAGAGTGGATAAGGGCTACCTACATACAGAAGGCATGATGGAACCACAAATCACTCCGTAAAGTGATTCAATAAATAACTATAACTTCCTACATTCCTGGGTATTGTATGCTAATCTTAAATGCCTTACTAAAATGACTCTCAGAGGCGTAAGTCTGGTTTTGCCATGATACTTCTGCAAAGAGGCTGTTATGTAATTCGGTACATTTGATCATTACCAAATTAAAATATCAATGTCACTGAACTGTGATGGACATGTAATGTGGCAACTTCCTGAAAGTTTTCTTCAAGTAATCCATCCATTATGCCACTTCTGGCTCACAACAAGCCAGACCACCGCTCCCTCACTCCACGGGCGCCGCCATTTTCTACTTCTGGACTTCCCTCTCATCAAAACTCCACCCAGCAGACCAGCCCATCACAGCCCGGATCACCGACACCCACCCTGCCGCAGCTTTTTTCCTCAATCCGGCCCAGGTATGCTGGTCCAGAGACTCTCCCACATGGGGCAGAGCTGTTCCTTGCTCTCCCTGTGCACAGCCGTTCATGAGGCAGTCGGGAGGCATGGCGGGTTCTAGCCCTGGCCCACCACCTCGGCAGAGCCTCACAACAAGCCAGGCCACCCCTCCTCACTCCACGGGCGCCTCCATTTTCCACTTCTGGACTTTCCTCTCGTCAGAACTCCACCCAGCAGACCAGCCCATCACAGCCCGGCTCAGCGCGGCAAAGCGGCCACGCAGTTCATCAATAAATGCTTTATTTGGAGGTGTTTAAAAAGAGTTTGCCTCCCGCTCGACAAGCCTGGCAAGCTTCTCGTGTTGTATATGATATGCCAAATTCCAGTAACAATTATATTAGGTCATTCCCATGACCTAATATAATGGTTTGAGGCTCTTTATGTTCCTGTAGCAAGCCGATGCCCCTGGCTCTCCTGGCATGAGACAGGACATATAGAGATATTACTGGTGCCCGCTCTAGCAAATAGATGATCAACGGGAAGATCGTGATCGTGATCGTGATGCCACTTCACAGAGCTAGACACTTTGCTATTGTGATTATAAGAGGAATTGAAAGAGGAAAGTTCTTCCGGTTATCCAGATGGGCCAAATGTAATTACAAGGGTCCTTGTAGTATGAAGCAGCCTCCAAGAAGACTGATGAGATAAAGTGCTGATGAAGGAGGAAGGGTTCAGAACCCCTTACAATTCAGTGAACTCTACTTAGAAGCTGTAAAGGACAAGCACCAAATGGGGACGAAGCCTTGAGCACAGTCAGGTGTGACCCAAAATCTCAAAAAAAAAGAGGGCAATATAAATTTTTTAATTTTAATTTTTTTTTTTAATTATACCACCATGCTCCACCAGCGGGCAATATAATTTCTGAGCCTTTAAAAGGAATAATTTCTCTGAACATTTTAAATTTATGGTAAGACCATAAATTTACCATAAATTTATAACCTTCAGAATTAATTTATAACCTTCAGAAAATGAAAATCAATCTATATTATTTGAAAAAAACCCAACTTCATGTTTTTTTTAAATAACAAAACTACTATGTTTATCACTGTCTTCCCGTTCATCATCGATTTGCTCGAGCGGGCACCAGTAAGATCTCCATATGACCTGTCTCATGCAAGTGGAGCCCAAGGGCATCTGCTTGCTCCAGGAACATAAAGAGCCTCAAACCATTCCATCAGGTCATGGGAATGAGGTCTATAATTGTTACTGGTATCTGGCATATCAAATATGACCACGGGTAGCTTGCCAGGCTCTGCCGTGCGGGTAGCATACTCCACTACTATGTTTAATAAGGAAAAAAGGGGAAAGAATTTTCTGTCCATTGGTAGCTGCCAATATATTTGCAGTTCTGAGCTAGTGTTTTTGGTCCTTGAATCTGTCTAAACTCCTTTTTTTTTATCATGTTCAAACTAACTGTTTCATTGCATATTGTAACAATGCACCATAAAAAGTAGGCTCAAGTTCTTATAATACAGCATCATGGTAGATACTCTTCTAACCTTTTATTTATTTTTTATTAAATATTTTATTATACCACCATGAGATACACAATTACAACATTGTTCATGTTTAGAGGTTTCGGTCACATAGTGTTCCAGCACCCCGCCCTCCACCAGTGCCCATTTCCCACCACCAATGTCCCCAATTCCCTCCCCACTCCCATAGCCTGCCTAAATGGCAGGTTCTTTATCTCTTTTCTCTCTCCCTCTCTCTCTTTTCCTTCTCTTATACATTGTGGATTGCACTACATACACTTAGAGGCCATCATGTGCATTTTTGGCCTGTATTTAATACTCTGTTCTAGGTTGGTATTAGCCCTTTTGACATTTATGCACACATGTTCCCTTCTCTGTCTTACTTAACCTCTGACTCCCACACATTTGAGGTATTTCCACTTTTGGTAAGGCCTCCTATCCACGTTTCTCCTGACATTGGATTTTGGTGTCATAAAGAGTAACAATAATGGACCTCATTCCCAATTAATGGAGACGTTACTGGTGCCCGCTCAAGCAAATTGATGAAATATGTATATATATACATATACATATACACATATTTCATCAATATATATACATATACGTAAATATATCTATATGTATATATACATATACATATACATATATTTATGTCATGCAAATAAATGCATTCTATATCTCTCTCTTTCCTTCTGACTAATTTCACTCAACATGGTCCTTTCCATGTAAATCCATTTATAGGCAAATTTCATAACTTCATTTTTCCTAACAGCTGCATAGTATTCCATTGTGTAGATGTACCACAGTTTCTTTATCCAGTCATCAGTTCTCGGGCATACTGGTTGTTTCCAGGTTCTGGCTATTGTGAATAGTGCTGCGAAAATAAAAGTGCAGATGGTGTTTTTCGCTGTGTTTTTTGCTTCCCAGGGTATATTCCCAGGAGTGGTATGGCTGGGTCAAAAAGGAGCTCAATTTCTTGTCTTTGGAGGAATGTCCACATTGTTTTCCAAAAAGGCTGTACCAGTAGACATTCCCATCAACAGTGAATGAGTGTCCCCTTTTCTCCGCACTTGTTGTTCTTGGTCTTTTGGATATGTGCCAGTCTCTGTGGTGTGAAATGATATCTCATTGTTGTTTTGATTTACATCTCTATGATGATTAAGGATGATGAACATTTTTTCATATGTCTTTTGGCCATTTGAACTTCTTCCTTGCTTAAGTTTCTGTTCATTTCTTCTCCCCCATTGTCTGAATTTTTAAGAGACATGTTAGACTCCAGCTTTCTACATTTATTCCCCAGATTCAGTCATTTTGCTTTGTCATCTCCCCTCAAATGCTACTCATTTTGTCTTCTTGCTGTGGGGTCACACTCAGCAATGCTGGGGTGGGGTCCGCAGGGGCCATGTTACGGCAGTGCTGGGATGAGGTGAGCATTTGGTGAACCCAGGCAAGGGCTACACTTCACCCTGGAGCCACATCTCTGGTTTGTCCTGACAAGAATGAAGTCCTTTAGACAATAACCTTGAAGATGGGCGCTGTCCATTCCTGGTGAATCCCAATGTGGAGGAATCCCCAACCCCTGAAGAAGAGGAAAATTGGGGGTGGGGGTTTACCTCAGACCTCCAGGCAACACAGTTACTGCTGTGTATGGGGATGTCCCCAGAGTTCCTTTGCCACTTGCAGGTGGGCGAGCCAAAGCAATGATTGTTGTTACCTAAGGCCAGGCTTTGTCTTTCTCAGGTCTGAGGATGATCTGTAAAAGAAGAGTTAATTTACAAAGTGTTATACTCTCCCTTTGTCCGAGGTCTTTCACATAGGCAAGACCAGAGCTCTACTACTGAGCCCCAACCTATGTGACAGTGGGCAAGGTTTGAATTAGACTCTTGGATGGCTGTCGTATAAGCTGACTCATGAAGATAAAGAGCTCAGCACACAAAACAGAAACAACACTGTCTTTGAAGAGTTCACATGGCCTGGAAAATTCAGATGATGTAAAATAGTCCTTAGCTGAATTCTATTTGTTTCAGGTGAAGTAGTGCATATCCCTGAAGTTAGATAGGGGGGGGAGGGCTTTGTCAAGAGTAGTTTTGCAACTTTGTTGATCTCCATCTACCTTAGGGGAATCCATGCCAGGAGCTAGTTTATCTCTTCTAATTAATCCTAAAATGGATTTTTTAAATTTTCTCACCCTTTTGTTCCCCCATTACATTTCAATTCCATGATGGGAGATTTGGCTTCATAATTCTGTATCATATGAATAGAAAATAAAAAGATCAATGCCAAAAGCTGCTTAGAGAATTGAATATCAGAGAGGCCAAAATAAATAGCATAAAAACACAGACATTGGGGTGAACACTGAGGAAGTTATTGCAATGTTTTATATCATTTAATCAGCACCTGTAAATTAATTTATTATAGATTTGATTTTCTATGTTTTGTAAACAGAAACTTCAGAGGAGTCATGATCCGAGTCAATGCTTTTCCCAAACCAATGATTTTCTTTTTCTTTTTAAAAAAATTACTTTGTTTTAGTTCTTCTTTTTCTTCCTTTAAATTTTTTATTAAACCACGTGTGATATACAATTAAAAACAATATTCATGACTGGGTTTCATAGATTGTTTTCCAGCACCCATCCCTCTACCAGTGCCCTATTCCCACCACGATTGTCTTCAAATTCCCTGCCCTCCCAGCCTGCCTCTCTATAGCAGGCACTATTCCTCTTTTCTCTCTCTCTCTCTCTCCTCACACACACACATACACACACATTGTAGTTTGCCCTATGTACATTTAGGGATTATCATGTAAATCCCTCTGTGTACATTCAATGTTCAGTTCTACTGTGGTGTTAACATTCCCACAATTCACAGAGCACTAGTATATAGTTATATACTTATATTCCACTAATGAATGCAATCATTCTATATATGTCCTTTACCTTCAGACTAATTTCACTCAGCATGCTAATCTCCATGTCTATACATTTGCAGGTAAACTTCGTGACTTTGTCTTTTCTGACAGCTGTATAGTATTTCATTTTGTAGATGTACCATAGTTTCTTTAGCCAGTCTTCTGTTCTCTTTGGCAGCCAGAATTGTTTCCAAATTGTGGCTTCCAATGATTTTCTTACTGTGTTACTTTACCACTTATTTTATTTCTGCCTTGGAAATCACTGTCTTCCTGTTCATCATCGATTTTTTTTCTGAGCGGGCATCAGTAACATCTTCATATGTCCTGTCTTAAGATAGTAGAGCCCAAGGGCATATGCTTGCTCCAGGAACATAAAGAGCCTCAAACCATTGGAAATACTCATTGTTAATTCCTTTACAGAGTAGTAGATGTGAGGAAGTTATTTCATCTCTCAATTTCATGTTAAAGGGGGATGCTACAACTTTTAACACATCTTAAGTATTAACTGAAGAAGTATCTTCATAATATTAGCCACCTGGAAGTATGTGTGTGTGGGAGAGGGAGCAAGGGAATAAGTCAAATGTTTCCAAATACCTGTAGATTTGGCACCACTCAGCAAATGATGCATATGCTTCCTGTCATTTGCATTTTTTGACATTTTCTTTGCTAATGTTTAATTTTATTCAAAATATATCAAAGAATAAAAAATCTCTATTCCTTTTCTCTACCTTCTTTTGAAGGAGGGGCCTCTCAAGCAGTGTGAACATCTTTCTGAATATTCAAATATGCTAGAAATGCGTTGCATGCACAAGGGAAATGATACTATGCTCATCCTTTTTTCTATATTTTCTAATAGTTTGAAATTGTTAAATTATGTACATTGAGGTAGGAGGTTGGCCACACCTGGGTGTGATTGGGCTTACTCTTGACTTTGTGCTAGGTATTACTCCTAATACTGCTTGGAAGGAATAGATTGGCGCTGGGGGTAGAAGCAGAGTCAGCAGCATCCCCAAACACCTCTTGCTTTGTGCTAACCCAGACCTTAGATGGCGTATATTTATAGATGCTATATTTTCCTACTGAGTCTATCTTTGAGTGATTATACATGTCCCTAGTTGTCTTCTTTGATTTCTTTTGCCTGTTATCAGCAGCATTTCACTGTTTGGTTTCACATGTAGTGTTTTAGGATATTTCCTCCATCCATATAATATTTCAAACAAATATTAGTGTGCAATTGGATGTATTGTAGTTGGATAAATCATTTATTTCTAAAGCAGTTACTAATTATAAAAATTGTGTTATAATTATAAGACTGTCCACGGTCAGCAGTCTTATACACTAATTCCTACCCAGGATCGTTCACATTTGTACACTGTATACAGTTCTAAGTGGGTTCTAGCCCTGGCACATCTCCCCAGTGATTCTAGCAAGAAACCAGAGAAATCCCCACACCACGAGGGCAGTCATTCTCAACATCCAGACTACATAGTTCCTCAGAGCTCCACCCAAGAGAAAAGCTGATCTCTCCCCCATTGCTGTTTCATCAAAAAAAATTCTTGAGATGAGAGCCTACTACTGAGGGTATACCACCTGCACAGCAGAGCCTGGCAAGCTACCTGTGTCGTATTTGATAATCCAAGAACCAGTAACAACTATAGACCTCATTCCCATGACCTGAAGGTATGGTTTGAGGCTCTTCATGCTCAAGAGCAAACAGATGCCCTTGGGCTACATTAGCACATGACAGGACATATCAAGATGTTACCAGTGCCCTCTCAAGCAAAGTGGTGAACAGGAAGACAAGTGATCAAGTGTGATGCAAGTTACAATTATACTGTGGTCTTATATTAGCAATGTCAGTAATTCCATTTAGTAGTATACTATTGGTCTTATATTAGCAAACAAATGTCAGTAATTCCATTGAGTAGTCTTTATTTGCTTCTCTTGATTATATCATGTTTTATTGTTTTTTATATCCTCTTGAAAACTTTCGTGTATTAATTTAAGTTATATGTAACAAAAATTTTTGTCATATATTTGTTATATATTCTTATATTAATGCTTTAGAGATATTTAGAGATCATGATATCATCTCTGACTTATTACTCTAAATGAAAGGACTTTTACTCCTTCCCTCAGTAAAGCAAGAATCTTATCCCAGTTTAATTCTATTAGCATATTCCTATAGTTTTTGATACTGTTGATATATATTTCATTTTACAAATGTTTTTAAAATTTCTGGGTGATTGTCACCATCAATTTTTTAACAGTCAATCATTCTTATAAGTACTTTAATAATAATATTGCCAATATCTTCCAAAGATTTTATATTTCTATTATAATTTTCTTCATTTTTGAGGATTATGTTCTCAGATATAGAACTAATTTGTACATCTCCACCTTTGATCATAACACTTAGAATGTGCACCTAGAATGGAAAATATAGTTCGGAGAAAGGCCACACAGAAAATAGAAGATTCATTTCCACATTTCCTGTTTAGTAAATACAATTAGGTTGTGAGGGTTGATTTTCCAGTAGAAGTCTGAAGCTGAAATTAAGGGGATGCACAGTATGAAATATTTGTAACCAAGGAAAGTGACAAGATGCATGATTTAGCTCTGGAAAACAAAATAATGTTCCTACAAACAGAATAGAATCAGCTGCTATATTTGTTGGAACCGCATACAGAGACTCAGGCACCAAAGGGACTTACTTAAACAGAGAGTATCACAATTTCAATTCCTCATTCCACAATAGCCACAAAATCTGTTTTTCACCACGATTTTTTGGAGGTGAGAGGTTAAAACATCTATTCAAAGAGATACCATTTATTATTTCCTCTTACTATTATAACTAATTATTATAAACTAAGTGAATTCAAACTATATAAATGTATTAATAGGTGTTAAAGTTAGAAGTCCAAATGGGTATCAACAGGCTAAAAAAAAATGGTGGTGGAAAAATATATCTTTCAAGATTCTATGAAGGATTCATTTCTTTTTCTTTTCATATTTGTATGGACTTACTTATCTTCTGCTGATCATGGCCTTTTTTCTAAATTAGGGTCCAACTACATTGTATCGCTCTGATGTGTGATCTGATCACATCTCTTTTTAATACTTTTCTGCTTCTATCTTCTATTTAGAAAAATTGTTGAGCCACACCTGGTTGTGCCAGGGGGCTTACTCACTTGCCTTGTGCTCAGAATCTCACTTGGTAAGGCTCATGGGATTTTTGTTAGTGGTGCTGGGAATTGAGTCTAGGTCACCTGCATGAAAGTAAGGTAGGTGCCTACCTGTTATACTCTGGCCTTCTCTCCATTTTTTTTTTTTTAATTTTTATCCCTACCACCATGAAAGAAAAACAATTGTAAAACTGTTCATGATTAGGCTTCAGTCAGCTTACAGTGTTCCAGCACCCATCCCTCCCACCAGTGCACATTTCCACCACCAATGTACCTGACTCCTCCCTATCATCCGTCCTTCCTCTATGGCAGGAACTTTGCCTTTCTTCTCTCTCTCTCTCTCTCTCTCTCTCTCTCTCTCTCTTTCTCTCTCTCTTCTATTATACATTGTGGCTTGCAATACATATATTTAGGGGTTATCATGTATATCCTTTTGCCTACTTTCAATGCTCAGATCTAAGACTGGTATTACCATTCCCAACAATTATTAGACCACGTGTCCCTTCTCTGTCTTACCTAACCTCTGACCTAGCACACGATTGCAGTGAGATTCCCCACCTCTGACAAGAACTCCTGTCTATGTTTTTGCCTGGTCTTGGATATTAGTATCATTCTATTTTCTTTTATATCCTGCAAATGAATGCAGTCATTCTATATCTGTCCTTTTCACTCAACATTCTCTCCCCTATTTAATTAGTATATGATTACTTAATTTCCTATTTTAAGATCAATGGATTAGCAATCCTTAATATCATCCAGCATCTTTAATTCTCTTTTACCATGGGAGATTGGATATTCACAATGCTAGGGAAACTAGTTTTTTTGAAGGGAATTATTTTTTTATATCGAGATGGAATATCTCAAAACAAACTATTGAAAATATAAGAAAATAAAATTTAATTTTCTTTTTTTTTTCTTTTTTTTTTTTAATTTTTTATTATACCACAGTGAAACATACAATTACAAAGGTGATCATAATTGGTTCTTGGTAATACAGTATACCAGCACCCATCCCTCCACCAGTGCCCCATTTCCACCACCAATGTACCCCACCCCTCCTGCCCACCCCCATGCTGCCTTAATAGCAGGTACCCCAGTTTCCTCTCTTTCTCTCTCTGTCTCTCTCTCTGTCTCTGCATCTCTCTCCCTCTTATTTTACACATTGTGGCTAGCCCTGCAGGTATTTAGAGTTTATCACTTAAGTCTCTTTGTGTATATTCAATGGTGAGTCTTAATCTGCCATTACCATTTCCCACATTTAGTAAAACACTGGTATCTATTTATGTCGTATTAATGAATGCAGTCATTCTATATCTGTCCTTTTCCTTCTGACTAATTTCACTCAGCATGATAGTCTCCATGTCCCTCCATTTTGCAGGTAAATTTCATAATGTCATCTTTTCTGACAGCCGCATGGTATTCCATAGTGTAGATGAACCACAGTTTCTTTAGCCAGTCCTCTGTTCTCGGGCATTTAGGTTGTTTCCAGATTCTAGCTATAGTGAATAGCGCAGAGATGAATAAAAAAGTACAGATAGTGTTTCTGCTATGTGTTTTTGGTCTCTCGGGTATATTCCCAGGAGTGCTATTGCTGGATCAAATGGGAGCTCAATATCTAGTTTTTAGGAGGAATGCCCATATTGTTTTCCAAAGGGGCTGGACCAGTCGGCACTCCCACCAACAGTGGATCAGAGTCCCCTTTTCCCCACATCCACGCCAGCACTGGTTGTTCTTGCTGTTTTGGATGTGTGCCAGTCTCTGTGGTGTGAGATGGTACCTCATTGTTGTTTTTGATTTGCATCTCCCTGATGATTAAAGATGAAGAACACTTTTTCATATGCCTTTTGGCCATTCGAATTTCTTCTTTTTTGGAAGCTTCTGTTCATTTCTTCTCCCCATTTTTTGATAGGGTTGGCTCTTTTCTTCTTGTGGAGTGCTACCAGTGCCTGATATATCCTGGATATTAACCCCTTGTCAGATGGGTATTGGGTGAATATCCTTTCCCCTCTGTGGATTGTCTTTGTATCTTGGTCACCGTTTCTTTTGAGGTGCAAGAAGCTTTTTAGTTTTATATAATCCCATTTGTTTATCTTTGCTTCCATTTGCTTGGTCAGTGGTGTGTCATCTTTAAAGATACTTTTTCGTTTTCGATGTCGTAGAAGCATTTCTCCTATGTTTTCTTCGATGTACCTTATAGATTCATGTCTGATGTTGAGATCTAGAATCC
>JAJIBD010021219.1:0-15000 GCA_021461705.1 Cryptotis parvus
TTATTTTATTTATTTATTTAAATTTTTTATTATACCACCGTGAAACACACAATTACAAAGGTGTTCATAATTGGTTCTTTGTAATACAGTATTCCAGCACCCATCCCTCCACCAGTGCCCCCATTTCCACCACCAATGTACCCCTCCCCTCATGTCCCCCAGGCCGCCTTAATAGCAGGTACCCCAGTTTCCTCTCTTTCTCTCTCTATCTCTCTGTCTCTGCATCTCTCTCCCTCTTATTTTATACATTATGGCTAGCCCTGCAGATATTTAGAGTTTATCACTTAAGTCTCTTTGTGTATATTCAGTGGTGAGTTTTAATCTGCCATTACCATTTCCCATATTTATTAAAACACTGGTATCTATTTATATCCTATTAATGAATGCAGTCATTCTATATCTGTCCTTTTCCTTCTGACTAATTTCACTCAGCATGATAGACTCCATGTCCATCCATTTGCAGGTAAATTTCATAATTTCATCCTTTCTGACAGCCGCATAGTATTCCATAGTGTAGATGAACCACAGTTTCTTTAGCCAGTCCTCTGTTCTCGGGCATTTAGGTTGTTTCCAGATTCTAGCTATAGTGAATAGCGCAGAGATGAATAAAGAAGTACAGATAGTGTTTCTGCTATGTGTTTTTCGGTCTCTAGGGTATATTCCCAG
Organism: Cryptotis parvus; assembly: GCA_021461705.1. Lineage (NCBI taxonomy): Eukaryota > Metazoa > Chordata > Mammalia > Eulipotyphla > Soricidae > Cryptotis > Cryptotis parvus. Next base: position 667 of record JAJIBD010021219.1, read on the forward strand.
GAGTGCTATTGCTGGATCAAATGGGAGCTCAATATCTAGCTTTCGGAGGAATGCCCATATTGTTTTCCAAAAGGGCTGGACCACTCGGCACTCCCACCAGCAGTAGATGAGAGTCCCTTTTTTTCCCACATCCACGCCAGCACCGGTTGTTCTTGCTGTTTTGGATGTGTGCCAGTCTCTGTGGGGTGAGATGGTACCTCATTGTTGTTTTGATTTGCATCTCCCTGATGATTAAAGATGAAGAGCACTTTTTCATATGCCTTTTGGCCATTCGAATTTCTTCTTTTTGGAAGCTTCTGTTCATTTCTTCTCCCCCCATTTTTTGATGGGGTTGGCTGTTTTCTTCTTGTGGAGTGCTACCAGTGCCTGATATATTCTGGATACTAACCCCTTGTCAGATGGGTATTGGGTGAATATCCTTTCCCACTCTGTGGATTGTCTTTGTATCTTGGTCACCGTTTCTTTTGAGGTGCAGAAGCTTTTCAATTTTATATAATCCCATTTGTTTATCATTGCTTCCATTTGCTTGGTCAGTGGTGTGTCCTCTTTAAAGATACTTTTCGTTTCGATGTCGTAGAGCTTTTCTCCTATGTTTTCTTCGATGTACCTTATAGATTCATGTCTGATATCGAGATCCACCGGCAATGCTCAGGGGTTTCTCCAGGTTCTACACTCAGGAATTACTCCTGGCGGTGCTCGGGGGACCATATGGGATGCTGGGGATCGAACCTGGGCCGGCATGGGCCGGCTGCGTGCAAGGCAACGCCCTACCCGCTGGGCTATCGCTCCGGCCCCCCTATTTATACATATATATATTTTAAACTAAAATATTTATTTAGGCACTGTGATCTTATTCTTTTCTTTCTATCTATCTATCTATCTATCTATCTATCTATCTATCTATCTATCTATCTATCTATCTATCTATCTATCTATCTATCTATCTATCTATCTATCTATCTATCTATCTATCTATCTATCTATCTATCTATCTATCTATCTATCTATCTATCTATCTATCTATCTATCTATCTATATCTATTTTTTGCTTTTTTTTTTTGGTCACACCCGGCGATGCTCAAGGGTTACTCCTGGCTCTGCACTCAGGAATTATTCCTGGCGGTGCTCAGGGGACCATATGGGATGTCGGGGATCGAACCCCGGGCTGGCACAGGCTGGCCGCGAGCAAGGCAAACATCCTACCTGCTGGGCTATCGCTCTGGCCCCCAGCACTGTGATCTTAAATACTAGTTTAGGTAGGGTTTCAAACAATCAGTGTCCCAACACCACACTCTCCAGCAAAGTGCCTCTCCTCCTCAGACTGCCCCCTCCCCACCCCACTCCTATCCTCCACTACGATGAGCCCACTTCTGTAGATGAGTTTCGAGCTCAGATCAGAGATTCAACTGGGACCAGCTGTGTGTAAGGCAAGTGTACTTACTATCTCTCTGTCCAGAAGGACATATTTTGCAGAAACCAGGCCTAGCCCATATCTGCAATGACTTCTAGTTTCATTTTCTATAAAGGGAAAACTGGGGCATATGCCATATGGAGGCAAAAGGATACACATGACAACCCTTTAATGTATGCTCTGTAATCCATGGTCTGGAGAGGAAGGAAAAGAGAAAGATAGAGAAATGGAAAGAAATAAAGAACCTGCCATGGAGGAGGGCTGGGGGAGGGGGAGGGAACCGGGGACGTTGGTGGTGGGAGATGGGCGCTGGTGGCGGGATGGGTGCTGCTACACTGTATGACCAAAACCCAAATATGAACTTTTTAATTGTATATCTTTGTAATTGTAAAAATTAAAAAATTAAAAAAAAAATAATAAAAAAATAATAAATAAATAAATTAGATAAGGAATTATAAAATAAAAAAAAACCTAAAATTTAAAAAAAAAAAGAATCTGCATTATTAATAAATTTCTTAGGATGGTTTTTTTAATCATACAAAAGCATATTTACCACTAAACTTAATAATACTCTAGGCTCAAAGAAAAGAAATATTTTTATTTACAGTGTCATCCTAACCAAAGTAAACCTGGGTTAACAAAAATGGTAGAGACCCTCTTTTTCAGTAGGCTAGTTCCGGTTCTTATTGGAACCATGAATGAGTAGATGAACCAAAAACTTTAGTTAGAAAAGATCAGGGGCCAGAGTAACAGGACAGTGGATAGACTCCTCCTTGCACAAGGCCAATCTGGGTTCAATCCCCTGGCACCTATATGGCCACATGAATACTGACAGGAGTGATCCCTGAGCATAGAGCCAAGAGTCAGCACTGAACACAACCAGCTGCCCCTCCCCCCCAACCGAACAAAATAAGCAAATAAGAAGAGGAATCATAGTTTTTTAATGTAAAGATTGGTGCTCTAGGATAGTTCTAAGACCCCAGAGTGCTAATTCCATTCTCTGTGTAGCTCTTGAGACACACATCATTGGACAAATGACAACAGCTAAGTCTGTTGTTACCAGGAGAAGTAGCAGAATAGAAGTGGTTCCCTCCAAATGGTCATGAACCTCCCACCAGAGCTGCATGGGACAGAAATTTGGAAGAATTTTCAGGAAGGTGCACTACTAACAACAGCTACTAGTGTAGAGATCAAGTGGGGTGCTAAGGCGTTGCGGCAACAAAGTTGTTTGCATTACTTTTTCTTACTTAGTCTTCCTCAAGTTTGTCCAATGGGTGCCCTTGGCTCAGAACTCATGGTGGGACAGGGGGGATGCAGCTACCTCAAACAGAATATTTGTCTGCCCAAGTATCCCTGGGACTGAGCGGGAGCAGACAGGAGAAATCTGTAAGCATGAACTCCTTTGGGAGCAGCAGGTGAACTACTGGTAGCTCATTGAAGTTCCAGGGGAGTCCTGGTGCCCTGATAGTTATTGTCTGGAGAAAGTAGTCCATATGTCTGACTGGTGAACATGCTAATTCTGTGTAAGGAATCAGGCTCGCTCTGAGATACTTTGTATGGTTGGAAACCTTCTAAGGAAGAGTTGGTAGTTTTCTTTTATGTTTTGTTTTGTTTCTTGTTTGGAATTGCTCTTTGTTAACAAGGAGGCCCCTTGTTGAATTTTAGTCGTCAAATTAACATCTTTTTGTGATCTCTGGCAAGGTTTCAAGAGTGTTCCATAAGCTCTGATTCCCTCCGAAGGCCAAAATGACACATCAGGCCTGGGTGTGTGCAGATGGGCACGTTAACGTTCTGGAGGAGTCTGCCGGCAGCTGGGCTGAAAGCAACCACATCAAAAGCACTCTCCTGAATGGCCCCTGTGCTGAGTAGCTGCTGGGGCTTGCTTCATGCTCTGCTCTGCAACCCAACGGTCTCCAGTCCAGACCATTAACATTCACACAAGAAAACAAGCTGTGAGCACTGATGTGTTGGTGTTGGGAAATAGCAGGTTTGCATGATTGCCACGATGGAGATGGATAAAAAGGGGGCCCCTCGGAGTGTTGTGTGGTTTTGGCTGATGTGTTTGGAATCTGTCATCAAGGAGACCAATTTGCTTACTGCACTCCTTGACACAGTTGCTCCATAGTTTACCAAGCCACAAATTCTGTGCACATACAACATTTCCTGAATCCTGTTTCCTCTGCTGCCCCCACTGCCCACCTTCAGCCCCACACTCAACATCTTGGGATGAAGTATATGAGGTTGTTTCCTGTGAGCTGGAGCCACAAGGGACATGTTTTCTCCAGTGAAAGCCACATTTTCTGAAGCCAAAATAGTAACAGTGTTTGATCATTATTCCACTGTACTAATGTTCTAATCACTGGCTAAGATATTTGATGCAAATTTGTTCTTCACAACACCATGAAATAGAGCTGTCATTCCCATATTATAGACAAGAAACAACAAGGTGAACTATAACTCACAAACTCAGCAAAAAGAAGGAACTGACGTGAGGTCTGAGGGTACCCAAACATGGGGGCTTCCTTTCTGTGCCACTGACTGTCCTGCAGCCTGAAGGCAGCTCTGGGGATTGACATGAAACCAGGAACCAGCACAAGATAAAGTTCCACATGAAATTTTCTAGGTAAGAGGCTACTAGACTCAACCTGCAAATAGCTCCTCACAGCCACATCTATTCAGAGAACTCTGGCATCAGAGCTGGGATACTGGACTTACGTGGAGTGGGCTCAGATGGCCAGCTTGCTCTCTCTCTCTCTCTCTCTCTCTCTCTGTTGAGAACTGACAGTGTGATCTTGGCTGCTGTCTTCTCTGTTCACACAGGGATAATGACACTTATTCAGAGAGTTGAGCCAAAGCACTTCCGTGACTAAGGTGCACAAGCAAAGATGATGGTTGTTATTCAGTGTTGCTCCTTTGGGAAGTGGCCCCACCCCAAAATGTAAATCTGTCTTGAACTTATGAAAGATTGTATTTATATCATTCAATATATAATTGTGAATGCATACATGTTATTATATGTATATGTATATAATAACATGTGATAGGGTCAAATGGAACTGTTATAGGGTCAAATGGCACATGATAGGGTCAAATGGAAACGTTACTGGTGCCTGCTCGAGCAAATTGATGAATAACGGAATGTCAAGTGATCAAGTGATCAAGTGATATACATGTTATAATTTGTTGGTAATTATAGAATTAGTGACATCCATATTTTTCTTAAATATTGATGTGTTCATAGAGGACTATAAAGTATCTGTTCACAACATTGGAGCTGCAATAACCTTTTCAGCTCATGAGCAAGTAGGATGAGGAAGAAACCATCTTTTTGGACTTTCGGGATCAAGTTTTCCTGAAACTTGTTAGTGTTTGTTTCTGGCAGGAGCCACAGTTAGTGCCCCCACTTTGTGAGGTGAGAGTGGGTAGACCAGCTCCCTGAATCCTCCTTTCCTGAGATGGCATCCCACATTCTCACCTCCACAGCTACCCAGGCAGTTGTTCAAGTTGGCACCAAGAGCCCTTAACTTTGCCAAGGAGAAACTCAGGGAGATCAGCATGCCCCTCCTTCGCACAGCACAAAGGGAATATCCCTTGTGCCACAATTCCCTGAGCTGATGCACGTTCCCAAGTGCACCTGGGGAGAGGCACAGAGGAGCAAGCTCAGGAGTTAAGACACTTGTTCCAGCTTCTGTCTAAATGCGCGCAGCTTCTGTTCTCATGCTTTGTGAGCTGATTCTCCAAAATCATGACTCATGTTATTGTGTGATGTCTCAGACAACATGACCAATGCTTGCCAAGGCTTTGTGTTAAAGCCTCTGTCAGGAGGGGTGTATAGTCCTCAGTGAGAGCATTGATGATTGCTCAGTCACAGGCTGGCAGAGGGAACACAAGCTGGGATTTTAACAGAGGAAAAGCATAAGACCCAGTGGGTGTCCAGATCCCAGTGAAGGAGATCACAAACCAGACCACAGATGACGGCAACTGGTGCTCGATGAAATAGGTTATGTAACAGAGGGTGAGATCCAGGGAGAAGCAGTCATCCACTGGCAACCTTGCCTTGAGTGAAGAACTGGGCAAGATAGTAAGGTCAAGGTCAGACCCACATGCCGGTGGATTGTGGAACAAGGATGAGTCCTATATTAGAGAGAGGAACTTGAAGTCCAGGTCCTAGGATAGAGCCAACTTCACAGTACAAGAGCAACATGCTCAGTCTAATTTCATCCACCTTTCAGTCCACCTGTCATCCACTTGCTCTTTCCTTCCGTCTTCCCTTTTCTCCCTCCTTGGCATGTCATTCCTTCCTTCCTTCCTTCCTTCCATCCTTCCTTCCTTCCTTCCTTCCTTCCTTCCTTCCTTCCTTCCTTCCTTCCTTCCTTCCTTCCTTCCTTCCTTCCTTCCTTCCTCCCTCCCTCACTCCCACCCAACCTCCCTTCCTTCATTCCTTCTTTCCTCCCTCCCTCCTTCCTTCCATCCTTCCTTCTTTCCTCCTCCCTCCTTCCCTCCCTTCCTTCCCTCATTCCTCCCTTCCTTCCTTCCTTTCCTTCCTTTCTCCCTCCCTCCTCCTGCCTATCTCGACCCTCCCTTCCTTCCTCCTTCCCTTCCTTCCTTCCTTCCTTCCTTCCTTCCTCCCTCCGTCCCTCCCTCCTTCCCTTTCTTCCTTCCTTCTTTCCTCCCTCCCTCCCTCCCTTCCTTCCTTCTCCCTCCCTCCTTCCTTCCTTCTTTCCTTCCTTTCTCCCTCCCTCCCTCTCTCCCTTCCTCCCTCCCTCCTTCCCTCCCTTCCTTTCTTCCTTCCTTCCTTACTCCCTCCCATCCTTCCTTCTTTCCTTCTTTTCTCCCTCCCTCCCTTCCTTCTTTCCTTCGTTTCTCCCTCTCCTCCCCCCTCCCTCCTCCCTCCCTCCCTTTCTTCCTTCCTTTATCCCTCCCTCCCTTCCTTCCTTCTTCCCTCCCTCCCTTCCTTCCTCCCTCCATCCCTCCCTCCCTCCCTTTCTTCCTTCCTTCCTTCCTTCCTCCCTCCCTCCCTCACTTTCTTCCTTCCTTCCTTCCTTCATTCCACCCTCACTTCCTACCTCCCTTCCTTCCTACCTCCCTCCCTTCCTCCCTCTCTCCCTCCCTTCTTTCCTTCCTTCCTTCCTTCTTCCATCCCTCCCTCCCTTCCTTCTTTTCTTCCATCCGTCCCTCCCTTCCTTCCTTCCTTCTTCCCTCCCTCCTCCCTTCCTTCCTCCCTCCCTCCTCCCACCCTTCCTTCCTCCCTCCTACCCTCCTTTCTTCCTTCCTTCCTCCCTCCCTCCTTCCTTCCTTCCTTTTTCCCTCCCTCCCTTCCTTCCTCCCTCCCTCCCTCCCTCCCTTTCTTCCTTCTTTTCCTTCCTCCCTCCCTCCCTTCCTTCCTTCCTTCCTCCCTCCCTCCCTCCATCCCTCCCTTCTTCCTCCCTTCCTTCTTCATTCCTCCCTCCCTTCCTCCCTCCTTTTCCTCCCTCCCTTCCTTCCTACCTCCCTCCCTTCCTCCCTCCCTTCCTCCTCTCTCTCCCTCCCTCCTTTCCTTCCTTCCTTCCTTCCTTCTTTCCTTCCTTTCTCCCTCCCTTTCTCCTCCCTCCCTTCTTTCCTTCCTTCCTTCCTTCCTTCGTTCCTCCCTCCCTTCCTCCCTCCCTCCCTCACTCCCTTCCTTCCTCACTTCCTTCCTTCCTTCTTTCCTTCCTCCCTCCATCCCTTACTCCCACCCTTCCTTCCTTCCTTCCTTCCTTCCTTCTTTCCTTCCTTCGTTTCCTCCCTCCCTCCCTCCTCCCTTCCTTCCTCACTTCCTTCCTTCCTTCTTTTCCTTCCTCCCTCCCTCTCTTCCTCCCTCTCTCCCTCCCTCCTCCTCCCTCCCTCCCTTCCACCTACCCTTCCTTCCTTTCCATTCTTTTCAGTCATTTGTCATAGAACTCCAGAAATAAAAGAAAAATACAATCCTTAGAGTTCAGTGGGAGGATGCTCCCCAAGTCTCTTGAGGCAGGGAAACACTTTCTCTGTTCTGAGTGCCACGCCTAGCTCCCCACCTCCTTTATGCTGATTACCAGGCCTTTCTCCCCCCATGGGACCAGTGGGATGTATTGGACTCTTTGTCTGCCATGACACTCCTATAACCACACTGAGGTAGACTGTGAAGAGGCCAACCCAGTCATTAAACAGTGGATACATTCTCCTAAGCGGACCAAGAGGCCCATTATCCTGGTTCTTTTCCTTCTTGTCTATTAAGAAAAGAAAAGAAGACAACAATGAAATCAGAAGAGCACTGCAATTCAGAAATCTGGTATATTCATTTCTAGTGTTGCATAAATAACATTATTATAGATTTAGTGGCTTAAATCAATGCACATTTACTGTTGCATCTTTTCTGTGTGCCAGAGGATGTATTGTCCTGCCCCATCGAGTTCTCAATAACGGCAGCATTTCCCAGGCATGCACATCAAATCAGTCAATTAATCAATCAATCGATTAATTTATGTATGTATTTATTTTTTGTTTTAAACTATTCTTCATAGTTTATTACATTCTTAAAGTAATGGTTTCAAGGACTACAAATATCTGTATGGAGTATTTTATTCTATTCATTCTTTTAAAAATTTTTTATTATACTACCATGAGATATACAATAACAAAGTTGCTCACGATTGGATTTTAGTCATACAGTGTTCCAGCACCCATCCCTCTACCAGTGCACATTTCCCAATACCAGTGTCCCCATATTCCCTTCCGCCTCCCCCAGTGGCCTCTAGGCCCCTTTTCTCCTTCTCTTCCTTCTCCTTCTCTTTCTCCTTCTCTTTTTCTCTATCTCTCTCTCTCCTCACTACCCTCTCTCTCTTTCTCTCTCTCTCCTCTTATCCATTGTGCCTTGCAGTACATATATTAGGAGTCATCATGTATATTTCTTTGCCTACATTCAATGCTCAGTTCTAGTCTGGTGTTACTATTTCAAAGAATTATTAGTACACTGGTCCTTTCTCTATCTTACCTAGCCTCTGACCCCCCCCCCACACACACACACTTTACACTTATGGTAGAGGTCAACCTTTGTCAAGTCTTCTGGTCCCTGATTTGTCAGGCTTTGGTATTAGTCTCATGCAGGGGGTGCCCCCAGGGACGCCAGATGTTGGGGAGTGCCACGGGGCACTCCCCAACACCGAGTTCCCTTCTACCTCCGAGCCGGGCGGGGAATGGATGAAGACTCAGGAATCCGATGCTGTTTTAAAAGGGCTTTACTATCACAGGTTCCAATATACAATCCAAGAGCAGGGAAAACCTCTGGACTCTGGGTTCCCAGCTAGGCCCCAGCCAGGTGTAGGCCAAGATGGCTGCCACCACGTGTTGAGGCCCAACAGAGAATGGAGAGGACGGAGAAGCAAAACACCAAGGGAAGCTGAAATGGCAAAAAGGGGAAAAAAGAGAGAGATTCTTTCTTCTTACAGCTTATTTTATAGCTAGAAATCAGCCCAAACTCCCAGCCCAGCCCATTCTGGGCTGGGCTATCTAGAGATGAAAACAGGAAAATAGCTCTATAGAATGTAGCAACTTCAGGAGACCATTTGGTTGTTTACAAGGACCCAGAGCTAATTAAAAGTCTCCTAGCAGAGCTGGGAGAAGCTATAAGCTAAATGTAACTTCCCCTGGCAGGAAGCATCAAATGGCCTCAGGTATTTTCTCCCAGAACCTCACCTAATGTCTTGAGCCAAGATCTGCCTGGAATTGCCTTTATAGGGTAGAGAAGGGGGTTTCTGAGATGACATGCCTCTGTACCAAAGACTAATACTAATGCCAGTTAAATATTTCTCCAAGCCTTCACAAGAGTCTCATCTACTTCATGGTAGTTTTGTATTTTAGTTGCCTTTGAGTTAGCAGGGGAGCCATGCTTGCTTGCTTGGAGGCAAACAGCATTTCTCTCTGGTCTAATTACTTAGAGATCCAACGTAGCCAGGCAAATATGCTGGCAAGATCTAGCTAGTCCCACGATGATTGTGGTAGCATGAGAGAATATTTATACCTGCCAGTACAGAATACATGGTCAGATAAGACTGCCACATTCAGACTATCCCCCTATCTATGAAGTGACCTGCAGGAGGCAATCCAGGGCAGATGCAGAGGCCTAGGCTTTTAGGTGTCCTACACAGTCTCATAGTATTTTTATTTTATATCCCACAAATGAATAGTCATTCTATATCTGTCCTTTCCCTTCTGACTAATTTCACTCAGCATGATACTCTCCATATCCATCCATTTATAGGCAAATCTCATAACTTCATTTTTCCTAACAGCTGCAAAGTATTCCATTGTGTAGGTGTACCATAATTTCTTTTTCTTTTTTTGCTTTTTTTTTTTTTTTGGTCACAACCAGCAATGCTCAGGGGTTACTCCTGGCTCTACGCTCAGGAATTACTCCTGGCATGGTGTGGGGATCATGTGGGATGCTGGGATCGAACCCGGGTTGGCAGCATTCAAGGCAAATGCCTTACCCGCTGGACTATCACTCCAGCCCCAATGTACCATAATTTCTTTGTCCAGTTGTTTGTTCTCTAGCACTATGGTTGTTTCCATATTCTGGCTATTGTGAATAGTGCTGCTAGGAACATAGAAGTGCAGATGATTTTCTGCTGTGAGTTTTTGGGCCCCCAGGATAGATTCCCAGCAGTAGTATTGCTGGGTCAAATGGGAGCTCAATTCCTAGTTTTTGAAGAAATAGCCATATTGTTTTCCTGTAGGGCTGGAACAGTTAGCACTTCCACCAACGATGGATGGGAGTCTCTTTCTCCCCACATCCACGCCAGCACTGGTTGTTCTTGCACTTTTGGATGTGTGTCAGTCTCCGTGGTATGAGATAATACCTCATTGTTGTTTTGATTTGCATCTCCCTGATGATTAGAGATGAAAGCATTTTTTCATATGCCTTTGGGCCATTCAATTTCTTCCTTGTCAAATTTTGTTCTTCTCCCCATTTTTTTGGTGGGGCTGGCTGGTTTTTTTTTCTTGTAAAGTTCTACCAGTGTTTTATATATCTTGGATATTAACCCCTTATCAGATGGGCATTGGGTGAATATTCTTTCTCATTCTGTGGGCTGTCTTTGTATCTTGGTCACCATTTCTTTTGGCACCTTAAATTTATTCAGATATTGCACACTTACTAATCTGAGACACCCCCACCCCCTGCAAGAGGGATGTTTCAGTTGAAAGCAAGTAGCAGAGAAATTCTCCTCACCTGGATAAGCCAGGTGAGGGAAGTTTCATCCCAGGCTGCCTCAGGACTGAGATCTGGGAAGCAGATCACAGGGTCCCAGCAAATTAGTGCCAACACCATCTTTCTTAGTCATTTAAAGATTCTTAACCTTCCCTTTAGATATTGTCATTTGTCTTGTCACTTGTCTTCCTGTTGTTCATCGAGTTGCTCGAGTGGGTGCCAGTAATGTCTCCATTTGTTGGGAATGACGTCCATTATTGTTACTGTTTTTGGCATATCGAATACACCATGGGTAGCTTGCCAGGCTCTGCCATGCCTTTGGGTTCATCCAAGGGGGCCAGTTTTTTTCTTTGTCAGACCATCAACCGTCCAGGGCCCATGGGACAGTGCCATGGGTATAGACAGGTTTGTCTCCTGTATGCCACCTGCTGACACAGTCAGGAGCACAGCCACACCTGCAACACTTGTGTCAATAATCACAATTATAGGAGAACCATATCCACACAGTAACCAAGCTCATCGAGGTTTGTAGGGAGTACAAGATGCTGCTCTCTCTCACGTTCATTGATTTACAGAAAGCCTTTGATTCTGTGGAGACTGAAGCAGTCATTGAAGCCCTAGCCAAACAGGGTGTTCAAACCCAATACATCAAGATCCTTTGTGAGCTGTATTACGGATTCACCACCAGGATCTCACCATTCTACAAAGAAGTGATCATTAATGTGAAAAGAGGGGTTCGACAGGGTGATACCATTTCACCAAAACTCTTCAGTGCCACCCTCGAGGACATCATGCAACAATGAGAATGGGAAAGAATGGGAGTGAAGATACATGGTCGGCAACTACACCACCTCCGCTTCGCTGATGACATTGTTCTAATAACACCAAACATTAGCCAAGCGGCACAAATGCTGGCTGACTTCGACCAAGAATGTGGAAAGATAGGTCTACAGCTCAAAACAATGTTCATGAAGAATGAACTAGTTCCTGAGGCCCCATTCACTCTCAATGGAACAAACATCTCTGAATGTAGCAGTTATGTGTACCTAGGTTGAGAAATCAACATGATGAACGACCTAAAACCTGAGCTGCGCAGGAGGAAGAGAGCGGCATGGAATGCCTTCAAAGGCATCGAAGAAGTAGCTAAAAAGGACAAAGAACCTCTGGCTCCGGGCACATCTCTTTGACTCCACCATTCTCCCTGCATTAACATATGCCTCAGAGACCTGGGCCCTACGAAAGCAAGATGAGAATGCTATTCGGGTCACCCAGAGAGGAATAGAAAGAGCTATGCTTGGAATATCACGCCTCACTCAAGTGAGAGAAGGAATCCGGAGTTCTGACCTCCGTCGCTATTCCAGAATCAGGGACGCTGTCTCGTTTGCCAAGGCATCGAAAATCAGATGGGATGGACATGTAATGCGATTTGGAGACAACCGCTGGACTAGAGCCATTACCAACGGGATCTCATGGGATGTCAAAGATCCCATGGCCGCCCACCTACAAGATGGTCAGACTTCCTTGTCAAGACCATGAAGGAACGGTTTGAGGCTCTTCATATTCCTGAATCAACCAGATGCCATTGGGCTACATTGGCACGTGATAGGGTCCAATGGAAATGTTACTGGCGCCCGCTCGAGCAAATCGATGAATAACGGGATTCAAGTGATCAAGTGAAGTGATAGGAGAACTTATCTGTCATTATACTATGATGCAGCAACAATGGCAAAAAATATTGCCATAAAATTTCTTTTTTTTTCTAAAGAACATAATCCAAAACAATGTCCAAGTTTCTGCTCTTCTCCATTTGTCTAAACATGTGAAATGTGTGTGTGTGTGTGTGTGTGTGTGTGTGTGCCTGTATGTGGTGGGTGTGGGGTGGTTGGATCTCTTTACCCCGAAAACTCCGATGTCCCCTGTGTGTTAGGGTTCACTGCCGAAGAACAAACCCTTTCCTAATTATGGGGTCACATGCCCGTGAACACATTAATGTGTTTCTTCTTCCTCCTTGATGCTGTGGTGTTCAGGCCTTCTGTTACCGAGGATGATATGAAATCTTTCTGACAAAGAGCAAGGCAAAGAGCTATTGTTTTTTACTTCTAAAATAGATTGATTTGATGCCCTTGGCGAGAAAATGGTCTTGAAATCCAAGCTTCAGGGTAAAAAGGGACACTCCGAACTCTCAGGTGACCAGGGTTTATTTGGGGCTAAGAGCTAAGAGGTGGCTGACCTGAAGTCAGCCTGGGTGAGAGGCCTAGGCCAGGAGAGGGGTGTCCCCATGTAGGGAGATAAGTGGCAGGTAGCTGAGAGAAGAGATGAGTGGAGGTGAGAGCCAGAGGGGTAGAGGTAAGGGCCAGGTGGGGAGACGAGACCTGCACCCAGAGGGGCTCCCCCAGTGCTCCAGGAGTGCCCCACAGACACGCAGCCCTTTCTCTTGCAGCAGAGGTGCCTGCAGAATTCCAGCCTCATAGAGGCTAGAAGCGGGAGGCCAGGATGAGGCAGTGCAGCAGGACCCTATGGGAATTCCTCACTCATCTAGTTCCTGGAGGCAGGGGGCTTTAGGGCATCCTTACCCCTGGTCCAGAGCAGAGCCAGGAGTGAAGACGCTGTGCTAGACACAGTCCCAGGGCCTGTAGTTCTCCCCACCTGAGACCTTGGAGCACCCCCTCCACCATACCCTGTTTTGAAAGGAAATAGAGGTGGAGTTGCTGGGCTAGGTGGGCGTCATTAGCAGAAAAGCTCTGGTCAGTGACTGCCTCACTTTTCCCCATATCTGCAGTGGCCTCTGAAATCAACCTGAGAAAATGCAGTACAGGTGTTCCTGCACTTCAGCTAAGTTTTTCTGCACCTGGGCACCCACATGCTATGCCTTTTTGGGGAATAAGGGGCACTGCTCTGTGCTTAGGGCTTACTCCGGCCTCTGTACTAAGGGGACCTGGGTTGGCAGCGTGCAAGGCAATTGCCTTCCCCACTGTATGGTCCTTCCAGCCTCACACCTACTAGTTTTGACCAGGCTTATAAGTAAGGAGGAAACTCAGGGACAGCCCTGGGCCTGCTCAAGCCCCACATTCTCCCCCTCAGTCCCCTCCCTTTCCAAGTCATTGTACTCAGCAAAAGGAAAGGACAGATTTTGTGTGACAGCATTGCAGACTTCTGGGGGTGGGGAGGAGGCAGTAGGAGGGGAGAGTCTGTCTGGGACCACCACGCCCTTTTTAGACCTGTTGGAATGGGGTGTTCGACTGGGTGCTAGTGAGTGCATTTCAGCTTCGACAGTGTCAACCACAGGGCGCTGTGGAGCACGTAGGGCTTTGAGATGGTGTTCTAACTGGAAAGGGGCATCTTGTGAGCAACATGCCCAGGCCTGGCTAAGGTTACAGCCCCCCCATGATGGCCCCCACTTGCTGGATGGTTGGTGTGCACCCAGCTTTGTTTACCTAGATGGTTCAGAGCCTAGGACAGGAAGTGACAGCCTTGGAATTCCAAAGGACTTGGGTTGGAGCATAGTGCAGTGGGCAGGGCACCTGCCTTGATGTGACCTTGCCGACTTCTATCCTTGGCACCACATATGGTCCTCTGAAGCCCTCCAACACTGATCCCTGAGCACAGAACAGGAGTAAGCCTGATCACTACTGGGTGTGGGTGTGGCCCATAAAACAAAACAAAATGAAATCTCCCACTTTGGTTCCTCTGTGAGGGAACCTGTTTATGAAAGGAAACTCCC
>JAJIBD010021219.1:17500-225000 GCA_021461705.1 Cryptotis parvus
CTCTGCCCTCCTCTTTATGACAAGCCTCCTATCATGAGCCAGTTCTCCCGGTTCCACTGTCTTGGGGGGTTATGCTAGGCTCAGTCTGCATGTTTCACGTCACAGTTCCTGATGTCAGGTGCAGACTCTCCTCACTTTGGTGAAAGTGTCTCGTCTGGGCCAACTTGTCTTCTGAGGTCCCCCAGAGCTGGAATTCATCTTCTCACTGTCGATAGGAAAGACAGGAAGCAGATTCTGCGTTCCATGGAGGGAAGCTTAAGTGTGGCAAACCCTCGCGTCTCTCTTTATCTCTTTATCTGTCCAGGTTTTAGAGCTTCATACCCAGTGGTGCTCAGAAGCTACTTTCAGCTTGGTGCTGGGGTTAGAATATGGGCATCCATTGGTGGCGTGTGTGCACTGGGTGCTTGTTTTCATCCAGACCAAAAGCTCCCAAATTTCAAGAGAATGTTTCCCCTATAATTGTTTCCTAAGACTATAGATTTTTTTATTATTTTAGTTTTTTTGGTGTTTAGGCCCCACCTTTGATGTCTAGGGGCTTACTCCTGGCTCTTCCCTCAAGAATCACTCCCAGTGGGCTCAAGGGATCTAGAATTCCAGCTTTAGAACCCAGGTTGGGTGTATGCAAGGCATACATGCAAGGTGCTCTGCTGCTGTTCTATCTTTCTAGCCCAGAACTGCCATTTTTTTTCTTTTTGGGTCATACCTGGTAATGCTCAGGGATTACTCCTGGCTCTGCACTCAGGAATTATTCTTGGTGGTGCTCGTGGGACAATATGGCATGCTAGGAATTGAACCGGGTTCGCTGTGTGCAAGGCAAACACCCTACCCACTGTACTATCGCTCTGGCCCCCATATTTTTAAACATTGCTAAAATAGGACTATTTATTCTTTTCAGAACCAATACATCCTGTCTGAAAATCAGGTTCTGGGGGATGAAAAGGTATCTTCCGAGAACTAAGAGCAATATATAACCTAGAACCTCCCTTTAAAGAAAACAATGGCTGGGAGACAGTGCAGCACCTCCACCTCCAATAAACTTCACCTTGAAACCAGATTATTCTGGTGGTCAATAGCTCTGTCCTTTAGACCCAACCTAATCCCCAACCCTGCTACGGGACTGTGTCCCTGCTCACAGGGGTGTGATCGGGGCCCTCTACTCTTCCAGCAGATCTCTCCTCAGCCCCAGGTTAATAGTGAGTCCTGACTTGACTCACTATTAGTGCCTAGAATTCATAAGGCATGTGCCACCCATAGTACTCATCCCACAGGCATTCAGTGAACAACTGAAGTGATTGTCCCAGTGACGGTCGGTCACCTTTGGCACCTACAATTATTCTCCCTCTCCGTCTGATTGTTCCCTTTCCTCAATTTGTTCAACCACTAGGAACAGAGATGCATGTACTTGCTGAATTTTCTCCGTGACTGTATTACCAGGTGCATGTAATCTTTCTGTTTGGTAAAAACTTTGGAGCAAATCTTTATTTTGATCTCTATGACACATGGGAAGAAAAGTCCCACCAATGCTTGTGAATCTTGTAGCTCTGTGACTATGTTGTGCACATAATCATCCTGCTTGGTAAGAACTTCATAGAAAATCTTTATTTTGATCTCAATGGCACATGCAAAGAAAAAGTCCCACCTATACATGTGGATTTTATAGCTCCACAAATAAAGCAAAATCTTATTCCTTTCTGGAGCCTCTTTGATCTCATCCTCTGTCTCCTCTCTCCTTCTGAGTGTATGTGAAGGCATTCTTCTGTGTTCTTATGCCTTTGTGATGAGCAAGCACCAGCCATTTACTCTCAAGCACATGACTTTTATTCGTGCAGAGGGAATAGTTCCATATCTTTGCTCAGTTTTCAGTGCACTGCTCATGGAGACGTTTACTCTGGGCTCAGCACCAAGTCTCTGTAATAAAGGTTCTTTATCTCTCTCCCAGTGTCCAGCTCTTTTGAAATGCTGTCAAAAATGCTACCTCAGCATTTTTGACAATCACCAGTCATTTAATTGGGGCATCTGCTTCCAGTTCAAGGAACAGTGACTTGCATGCATGTGGTTTTCTGCTGTGGGTCTCCAGCTGTGCTCAGGAGGCCCTGGGAGTCCTTCCTGGTTGCCTGTCCTGGTGATGCTCACTAAGATGACCAGTGAGTCAATGTGCTTTGTTCCTGCAGTGCTGGGGTTATGCAACTCACCCCACTTATGCCTAGCGACCAACCTATGGGACAAGTGATGACAGGGATCCAACTGAGCTCTGTGTGTGCCCGCAAGTGCTTTGAGACTTGTCCCATCTTTCTGACCTCTTGTAATTGCTTGTAATTTCCCTGCTGAGAAAGAATTTGCAGGTATATGTAAGTCAATATATAAGAAGGTCCATGTAGGTTAGGAAAAGGAAAAGGTAGATTGAGCCAAAATTAGTGAACGGAGCTGAGTGCCTGGCTCTGTACCACCCTGTGCATTTGAGGAAGTTCTTTGATGTTAATATTCCTGCCTATGGGTGTCCCAGCATCAAGCCTGAATGGGCACTTGCATTACACAGAAGAAAAGGCAACCATCAAACTTTAGGTGACACAAAGCCAACAATCAGAATGGAAAATGGACACATTCCTGAAAAAAAGACAGAAACTGATTCAAGAAGTTTCAAAAATTGTTTTTGTAGGTTTCAAATAGACCTACATGAACTTAGGAAAGTCAGTGGGTGATCAAAGAATTCCACAAAGGAAAACCGAGGTTTGAACTGCTTTACTGGTAGATATCATCAAACCTTTGAGGGAAAAATTATAGCAATACCACAAAATTACTTAGAAACATTTCCTAACATACACTTTGTGATAAGTGTTACCTAAACACAAAAGCCAGAAGGAAACTATCATGAATCAAAGGCTCAAGACCAATTTCCCCCTCTTCTTTTATTCATCGAAACACCATGATTTACAAAGTGCAAAGTTTTTCACAATACAGTTGTTAGAAAGATTCATTATTCAGCACCAATCCCACCACCACCGCATTTCCCACCCACCCCTCAACCTTCTCCCGATGGCTGCTCCCTTAGCTGGCATCAATTATGTTGATCATTACAGTCCATTTAAGGGAATGATACTGATAAAGTCATATTTTTTTGGGTTTTTTTTTTGGTTGTTGTGAGGGAGCCTGGCTGATTTCTGTTCTTATATTCACTTTCTGGGTTTCCAGAACAGAATGTTTTTCTACTGTCAATCCCAGACATACTATCATTACACCTATGGACAACACTTATTTCACATTTATCTCAGTCTCTATTTGAGCTTTTCCTATGCATACACTGGATAATCTATTCTAAATTGCTTATTTGAAGTACTTCTATAAATATGTTCTGTGAATATGGTCTTAGACAAAAGTCATTGGAAATTTTTAAATCTCCATTGTGCCATTTGAGCCCACTATATAGGAAATTATCGAGATGTTCCCAAAGACCCCTGAGCATCGCTGAGTGTGACGTCGCTCTCCACCCTGACAAGAAGGACATGCCCTTCAGCTGCTCCATGTAGCCGGAGGGCACATGGCCTGTGCCCCGGTCGTCCCCCTGGTGGTCCTTGTTGAGCACAGTGAACACGACGGCAGTAAAGTAGGTAAAGAAAGATGACCGTCAGGTGTCCTAGTGTCGGTCATCATGTCGCCCTGCCAGCCAGGCCTGAGGCCCCACCAGAGTTGCCCAGGAACGGGGGTCACAAGTCGAGGGGCTCCCTGACCTCACTGTTGCCACTCACCACTGCTACGCCATCGCCCGCATGATGAACGACCTAAAACCTGAGCTGCTCAGGAGGAAGAGAGCAGCATGGCATGCCTTCAAAAGCATCAGAGAAATAGCTAAAAAGACAAAGAACCTCCGGCTTCGGGCACATCTCTTCGACTCCACCGTTCTCCCTGCATTAACATATGCCTCAGAGACCTGGGCCCTATGAAAGCAGGATGAGAATGCTATTTGGGTCTCCCAAAGAGGAATTGAAAGAGCTATGCTTGGAATATCACGCCTCACTCAAGTGAGAGAAGGAATCCGGAGCTCCGACCTCTGTTGCTGTTCCAGAGACAGGGATGCTGTCTCCTTTGCCAAGGCATCGAAAATCAGATGGGCTGTGATTTGGAGATGACTGCTGGACTAGAGCCATTACCGACTGGATCCCACAGGACGTCAAAAGATCACATGGCTGCCCACCTACAAGATGGTCGGACTTTTTCAACAAGATCCTGAACAAATGGTTTGAGGCTCTTGGTATTCCTGAAGCAAGCAGATGCCATTGGGCTACAATCGCACATGACAGGGACAAATGGAAATGTTACTGACGCTAACTCGAGCAAATCAATGAACACCGAGATGTCAAGTGATCAAGTGATCAAGTTCCCAAAGACCAAACATATGCCCACACACTTGTGTTTCTATAAAATGTGATGGGATACCTGTTAGATGAGTTTACCAGGTTTTGAGATACCACACAGCTATGGGGGT
The DNA here is from genome assembly GCA_021461705.1 of Cryptotis parvus. NCBI lineage: Eukaryota > Metazoa > Chordata > Mammalia > Eulipotyphla > Soricidae > Cryptotis > Cryptotis parvus. Next base: position 21,981 of record JAJIBD010021219.1, read on the forward strand.
GGGACTCCGATGAGCTGTGAAGTCAGGACCTTGAAAGTGGCTGCTGCTGTGGTGTGTGAGGTTTTCTGGCCTCTTAGAGTTTGTCAGGGGGCAGGGAGATGGGTGAGGACTAGAACTTGCCCCTCTTCCAGGACTCCTCATTAGCCTAGCACAGGCTGAGCTGACAGCATCTCGGCCCTGTGCCTCTGACCCTGGTTTCTGGTTGACAGCACTGGCATCAGACCTGGGTGGGCCCACCAGGCCTTTCCAGAGGGGACCAAGGTGGGGGATGGGGCCCCAGTTTCAGCTTCATGGGAAGCCTGGTGAATTTGGCCACTGAGTTCTGCATACCTGGGTTTGAGCTTGACTTCTCTCTTGGGTGGGGCTTTGATGATCTGTGGAGTCTGGACCTTGAAAGTGGCTGCAGTTGTGGTGTGTGAGGTTTTACAGCCTCTGAGAGTCTGGGGGGTGGGTTGGGGGTAGGCGGGCATTCATTTCATTTTTATTGGTGCAAGCCCCACATTAGTCTTACTATTTTGATGGGTGTCGGGGACGCCTCCGGGGTCCCCCAACAGTGCCGGGAAACGAGTTCCCTTCTACCTCCTAAGACAGTGGGGAATGGATGAAGACTCAGGAATCCGATGCAGTTTTAAAAGGCTTTACTTATCACAGGTTTAGGCGTACAAATCAGCAATAGGAAAAACCCTGTGCTTAGGATTCCTGGCTAGAACCCCAGACACGTGTAGGCCAAGATGGCGGCCACCACGTGTAAAGGCCCTGTAAGGAGGAGACAAAGACAAGGCTCCCAAGAAGAGTGCAAGCTCACAGAGAGCCCAAAAAGAGAGCAGAGAGAAGAGAGAGAGAGAGAGAGAGAGAGAGAGAGAGAGAGAGAGAGAGAGAGAGAGAGAGGAAGCAGGCTGGTTTTATACCCCTGCAACTCAGACCTCCCACTATTATGGGAAGGAGGAAGGGTCAAATGCCCTTAGGTAATTTCTCCCAGCACCTCACCTAGGCCCTATTATATGCTAATGTTTTGAGCCAAGATCTGCCTGGAAATGCCTTGTAGGGTAGAGAAGGGGGTTTCTGAGATGGCATGTCTCTGTACTAAAGACTAATACTAATGCCAGTTAAATATTTCTCCAAGCTTTCACAAGAGTCTCGTCTACCTCACGGTAGTTTTGTATTTTAGTTGCCTTTGAGTTATCAGGGAGTCATGCTTGCTTGCTTGGAGGCAAACAGCATTTCTCTCTGGTCTAATTACTTAGAGATCCAATGTGGCCAGGCAAATATGCTGGTCAGATCTAGCTAGTCCCACAATGATTGTGGTAGCATGAGAGAATATTTATACCAGCCAGTACAGAATACATGGTCAGATAAGACTGCCACATTCAGACTACCCCGCTATCTATGAAGTGACCTGCAGGAGGCAATCCAGGGCAGATGCAGAGGTTCTTAGAGGAGTCCTGCAACAGATGGGCAAAATTTATTTCTAGATATTCATTATTTATTCCTAGATGTTTGCTATTATGAGAGCACTTATCTTTATAATAAATTATAAGTTGGGTTTTTTTTTTTTGCGGGCCATACCTGGCAGTTCTCAGGGGTTACTCCTTGCTCTGCACTCAGGTATTACTTCTGGCAGGCTCAGAACTTTACCTTTTATTTTTTGGCTTCAGCAGGAGTACTTCCCATGGTGATCAGTCTCACCTCTGTAGATGCAAGACTCCAGGGATTAAGCTCAGGACCACATGCTTGATTGAGGTATTTCTAAGTCATTGAGTCATGTTCTGGATCCTTCTTTCCCAGGACTTCTAATTGTGGTTGAGTTTGCTTCCGTGCCTACAGATAACACTTGGGGTTGAACTCACAACCTTGTGGTGAAAAGAGAGTGTCATAATGAATTGAACCATCTTCCAAGCGTCTACAAAAATTCTACTTGAATTGAATACTGAGGACTGTCACTATCACTATTACTATCTTCCCGTTAATCATCTATTTGCTAGAGCGGGCACCAGTAATATCTCCATATGTCCCGTCTCATGCTAGTAGAACCCAAAGGCATCCGCCCGCTCCAGGAACATAAAGAGCCTCAAACCATTATATTAGGTCATGGGAATGACCTAATATAAATGTTACTGGTATTTGGCATATCAAATACTACACAAGCAGCTTGCCAGGCTTGCCGTGCGGGTGGCATACTGTTGTAGTCACTTCTAAATAAAGCATTTATTAATAAACCATGAGGCCGCTAGCGCGGCCTTACTGAGGACTGTAAGTCTGAGATTTGTCTTTTTAAAGCACAGGCTTTTCTCCTGGAGAGCTGTCCAAGTGTCTGAGAGAAAGTTTTTACCACTTCAACAGATTCTTGGAATCTACTACTTGAAGTGAAACATCAAATAAGGAAACCAATGTTACCCAAAAACTCACCAATTAAAGCAAGAATGAAGTTCTTTGGTGTATTTCTTGCCACAAAAGTCACTAAATTCTTAATACTCCCTAGAGCTTTATACAGATTCAATGCGGTCCCTATAAAGATACCCATGATGTTCTTCAAAGAAATTGAACAAACACTCCTGAAATTTGTATGGAATAATAAAACCCCACGAATAGCTAAAGCAATCCTTGGGAAAAAGAAGATGGGAGGTATCACTTTCCCCAACCTCAAGCTCTACTACAGAGCAGTTGTAATTAAGACAGTGTGGTATTGGTATAGAGACAGACCTGTAGACCTATGGAATAGAACTGAGTATCCTGAAACGCACTCACAAATATACAACCACTTAATCTTCGATAAAGGAGCAAAAAATATTAAGTGGAGCAAAGAAAGCCTCTTCAACAAATGGTGCTGGGAAAACTGGGCAGCTACGTGTAAAAAAATGAACTTAGACCTCCTTCTAACGCCATGCACAAAAATCAGATCAAAATGGATTCTAGATCTCGATATCAGACATGAATCTATAAGGTACATCTAAGAAAACATAGGAGAAACGCTCTATGACATCGAAACGAAAAGTATCTTTAAAGACGACACACCAGTGACCAAGCAAATGGAAGCAATGATAAACAAATGGGATTACATAAAATTGAAAAGCTTCTGCACCTCAAAAGAAACAGTGACCAAGATACAAAGACAATCCACAGAGTGGGAAAGGATATTCACCCAATACCCATCTGACAAGGGGTTAATATCCAGGATATATCAGGCACTGGTAGCACTCCACAAGAAGAAAACAGTCAACCCCATCAAAAAATGGGGAGAAGAAACGAACAGAAGCTTCCAAAAAGAAGAAATTCGAATGGCCAAAAGGAATATGAACAAGTGCTCTTCATCTTTAATCATCAGGGAGATGCAAATCAAAACAACAATGAGATACCATCTCACCCCACAGAGACTGGCACACATCCAAAACAGCAAGAACAACCGGTGCTGGCGTGGATGTGGGCAAAAAGGGACTCTCATCCACTGTTGGTGGGAGTGCTGACTGGTCCAGCCCTTTTGGAAAACAATATGGGCATTCCTCCGAAAGCTAGATATTGAACTCCCATTTGATCCAGCAATAGCACTCCTGGGAATATACCCTAGAGACCGAAAAACACATAGCAGAAACACTATCTGTACTTCTTTATTCATCTCTGCGCTATTCACTATAGCTAGAATCTGGAAACAACCTAAATGCCCGAGAAAAGAGGACTGGCTAAAGAAACTGTGGTTCATCTACACTATGGAATACTATGCGGCTGTCAGAAAAGATGAAATTATGAAATTTACCTGCAAATGGATGGACATGGAGACTATCATGCTGAGTGAAATTAGTCAGAAGGAAAAGGACAGATATACAATGACTGCATTCATTAATAGGATATAAATAGATACCAGTGTTTTACTAAATGTGGGAAATGGTAATGGCAGATTAAAACTAACCACTGAATATACACAAAGAGACTTAAGTGATAAACTCTAAGTATCTGCAGGGCTAGCCACAATGTGTAAAATAAGAGGGAGAGAGATGCAGAGACAGAGAGAGAGAGAGAGAGAAAGAGAGGAAACTGGGGTACCTGCTATTAAGGCGGCCTGGGGGGGGGAGGGGAGGGTACATTGGTGGTGGAAATGGGGCACTGGTGGAGGGATGGGTGCTGGAATACTGTATACCAAGAACCAATTATGAACACCTTTGTAATTGTATGTTTCACGGTGGTGTAATAAAAAAAAGTCACCAAATTCTAAATAAAGACCCCAAGCACTTCTAATATAAACCATTTGTATTTATTTATGAATTCTGCTTTGACTTGCTTTTTTTTCAGTTTAGGACGCCATGTGGTCTGAGACCGGCCTCTTGACTGCCCTCCAACCTCCTGATGGATCTATCACATCTTCCAGAAGGGCAATGGGGAAGATTATCCACAGCTTCTACTCGGATCTCTTTGATAGCCATGTCCACCTGCCCACATACCAAATTCCACGGGATGGATATGTCATTCCCAATGTTCTCCCTTCTGAAATCCAACATGCCATTTTGTTTATAAAACAGCATACAGCACCTGGTCCAGACAAGGTTAGATCTGAACACCTGAAGAATCTGCTACCAGTACTCGCCAATACACTGGCTTGGCTCTTCACACACTACCTATCTGAACGCAAGTTTCTGTCCCAATGGTAAACCAGCAGGACAGTTCTGTTGTACAAGAAGGGCGACATCCACAACATTGGCAACTATCTCCCCTTCTGCCTTTTATCCTTCGTCTACAAGTTATTCACTCGAGTCATACTGAATAGAATCGGCAGAACACTAGACGAAGGACAACCATGTCAGCAAGCCAGGTTCCAAAAAGGATTCAGCATGATTGACCATATAGGGTGACCAAGCTCATTGAGGTTTGTAGGGAGCTCAAGATGCTGCTCTGTCTAATGTTCATTGATTTAAAGAAAGCCTTTGATTCTGTTGAGACTGAAACAGTCATCTAAGCCCTAGCGAATCAGGGTGTTCAAACTCAGTACATCAAGATCCTCTGTGAGCTGTGTTATGGATTCACTACCAGGATCTCACCATTCTACAAGGACGAGGAAGTGATCATCAATGTAAAGAGAGGGGTTCGACAGGGAGGTACCATTTTACCAAAATTCTTCAGTGCCACCCTTGAGAACATCATGAGACAACTGGAATGGGAAGGGATGGGAGTGAAGATAGGAGGCCAATGCCTTATCCATTAGGCTACTGGGGCTTCAGGGAGTGAAGATAGACGGTTAGCAATTACATCACCTCCGCCTCTCTGATAACATTTCTAATTATACCAAATATCAGTCAAGCTGCATGAATGCTGGTTGGCTTCAACCGTGAGGGTGGAAAGGTCAGACTGAAGCTGAATTTCAAGAAATGTTCATGAGAAATGGACTAGTTCCTGACATCCATTTGCTCTCAATGGAATGAACATCTCTGTTCTACGTATGCAGTTATGTGTACCTAGGTTGAGGACTCAACATTATGAACAATGCAGGAGGAAGAGAGCAGCGTGGAACGCCTTCGAGAACATTGAGGAAGTGGTAAAGAAGATGAAGAACCTACGGCTCAGGGGCACATCTTTTCGACTCCACATTCTTCCTGCACTAAAATATGCCTCAGAGACGTGAACATAATGAAAACAGAATGAGAAAGCTATTCTGGCATCCCAAAAAGGAATCGAAAGAGTCATGCTTGGAGTATCATGCTTCACTCAAGTGAGAGAACGAATCCGAGGTTCTGATGTCCATCAACAATCAAGAATCAGGGATGTTATTGTTTGTGGAAATGCCGGCTGGTACAGCCTTTCTGGAAAACAATATGGACATTCCTCCAAAGACTAGAAATTGAACTCCCATTTGACCCAGCCATACCACTCCTGGGAATCTACTCTGGGAAACCAAAAATACGCAGCGGAAACACCATCCCTACTTTTATGTTCATAACAGCAATATTCACAATAGCCAGAATCTGGAAGCAACCAGAATGCCCGAAAATCGATGACTGGATAAAGAAGCTTTGGTACATCTACACAATGGAATACTATGCAGCTGTTAGAAAAAATGAAGTCATAAAATTTGCCTATAATGGATGGACATGGAGAAGATTATGTTGAGCGAAATTAGCCAGGAGAGAGACAGATACAGAATGACTGCATTTATTTGCATAACATAAATATATATGTACATATTATGATACCAATATCCAAGGTCAAGCGAAACATATATCAGGAAGTCTTGTCAAAGGTGGAAATTATCCCAAACGTGTGGGAGTCAGAGGCTAGGTAAGACAGAAAATGGAACAGTGTGCTAACAATTGTCGAGGGTACTAATGCCAACCTAGAACTGAGCATTAAATAGAGGCAAAGGGATACATATAACAACCCTTTAATGTATGTTCTGTAATCCATAGTCTGGAGGGGAAGGAAAAGAGAAAGAGAGAGAAAGGGAAGGAAATAAAGAACCTGTCATGGAGGAGGGCTGGGGGAGGGGTAGGGAACCTGGGACGTTGCTGGTGGGAGATGGGCACTGGTGGCGGGATGGGTGCTGGAACGGCTGTATGACCAAAACCCAAATATGAACTTTTTAATTGTATATCTTTGTAATTGTAAAAATAAAAATTAAAAAAAAAGAATCAGGGATGTTGTCTTGTTTGCCAAGATGATGAAAATCAGATGGGCCAAACACATAATGCAATTTAGGTATGACCACTGGATTAGAGCTGTTACCTACTGGATTCCACGGGACGTCAAAAGAACATGTGGCCACCCACCTACGAGGTGGTCAGGCTTCTTCATTAAAAACCTGAATAAATGGCTTGAGGCTCTTCGTGTTCCTGGAGCAAGCAGATGTCATTGGCATACATTTGCATGCAACAGGGATGAATGGAGATATTACTGGTGCCTGCTCAAGAAAAAAGATGAACAACAGGAAGATAAGTGATAAGTGATAAGCGATCTGAGTGTACATCTAGTTTGGTAGCTCATGGCCAAGATGGGACTAAGGTCTGGACAGGACACTCTTCCATCACACATCTAAACTCACCCAGACTAGGACAGCAGAGAAATAGACACCACTGAACCTCACATTCACATCTTAGGGATATCTGAAGGGTCAATTTCTCCTTGTCTTTGCCAGCATTTAGTATTGTCATTTTTAAACACTTTATGCTCTTGTAAGAGGTTTGGAGTGATATCAGGTGGTATTGATTTATTTTCCTCAAGTGCTGATGATTCTGAAAATCTCTTCACGTGCTTTTCTGCCACATGTATTTCCTCATTAACTTAAATATATGTCTGTGTCTTTTTGCTAATTTTATGAATTAGCAAATTATTGTTAATAACTAGAACATATGAAGAACACTCAAAGCTCAATACTTAAGAAAGACATCATAAATGTCTTCCTTAAGTATTGAGCTTTGAGTGTTCTTCATGTTCTAGTTATTAACAATTTATTGAATATATGATTTACATACATTTTCTCCTAACTGTAGCTTCTCTAGTAATGTTTCTTAAATTGTAGAAATGCTTTTTTTTTTTTGGCCACACCGGCAGTGCTCAGGACTGACCTGGCCGAGGTCAGGTATGTTGGGGTGGTTTGTAAGTGTGGTGTTGGGGACCGATGACTCCTGCTTTGGGGTGTCCAAGGCAAAGAGCCTCCTGTTGTGCCCAAGTCGATTTCCTCGAATTTAGTTTCTAATAAACTAGAATGAAAATTCTAATTAATAAAAATTAATAAAGAGCAATGCAAATCAATAAAAAGTAATAAAAATGTGTGACAGGTGTAACTTGAAGGTAAAGTGTATGCCCTGGTGCAGAGAGGCGTGGGTTTCATTCCAGTACCCCAAATAATAAAAATACAGTTGTCAAGCTTATAAGAAGACATATTTATTTGAATTTATTTATTTTTTTTGCAGTCAAATGCTGCAAAGAATATGCTACCTGCACGGCAGAGCCTGGCAAGCTACCCGTGTCGTATTTGATATGCCAAATACCAGTGACAATTTTAGACCTCATCCCCATGACCTGATGGAATGGTTTGAGGCTCTTCATTTTCCTGGAGCAAGCAGGTGCCCTTGGGCTCTACTAGCATGAGACAGGTCATATGGAGATGTTACTGGTGCCCACACGAGGAAATTAATGATGAACAGGAAGACAGTGATACAGTGATACAGTAGCTTCTCTTTACATCTTTTTATCAATGTCTTTTATAGAAGTTTTAAATTTTGATGCAGTCAAAAATTTATTTTGGGGGTACACGGTAGGGTGTTTGCCTTGCATGTGGCCAACCAGGGTTCAATCCCGGCATCCCATATGGTTCCCTGAGCACTGCCAGTAGTGATTTCTGAGTGAAGAACCAGGAGTAACCCCTGAGCATTGCCAAGCATGGCCCAAAAAAAAAAAAAAATGCACTTTGCTTTTATGGATTATGGTTATAGTTTTAAGTGCAAGAACTATTCACCCAGCCCTAAATCCTAAAGTTTTTGCCTTCCGGTTTTCCTTTCCTAGACTTCTTACCATTTTACAATTCAGTTTGTGATTCATTTTTGTGATATCTTTTGTATGACAGGTGAGATTCATTCAAAATTTCATTTTATTGTTGTTGATCACATTCAGAGATGCTCAGAGCTAACTTCTGGCCCTCTGCTCAGGAATCACACCTAGTTGTGCTCAGAGGACCTCGGGCTCAAACTAGGGTCAACTGCATGCAAACACCTTATAACGTGCTCTACTATCTTTCCAGTTCTCAAGGTTTGTTTTGGCCTATGAATATCCAAACAAATTAGTTCTAATTGCTAAAAAAGGCTAAGCTCCTTCCTTCAAATTACTTTTGCTCCTTTGCCAAAAAAGTGAGTGTGTGTGTGTGTTCTTTTATGTTGATGTACACCTTTATCTCTTCAGCTGTCCCACACTGCATTGATAAGTGCAGGGCAAGTGTAATCCAGAACAGTGTGACAAGTGGTTTCTCCCATCTCAGTCTTCTTCCTCACAGTTATGTTGGCTGTTTTTGGACCTTATTCTTTCCATATAGGTTTTAGAATAAGGTTGGCTCATTAAAAAAAGTAATCTGTGGTTTGATAGGACGATGTCTCATCTGTAGATTGAATTAGGAATAACTGATATTTTCATTGTGTGATCCTCCAGTTCAGAGTCTGTCTCTGTAATTATATGAGCAATTTGTCAGCATTTTGCCATTTTCAGCATGCAGAAATTTCCTGTGTATTTCTATCACCCTCCCCCTCCCTGCCCTTTGTATTATTACTGCTGCAAAGATTGGGTCTCACACACGATTGTGGCGATCACATACTCAACTGGAGTGTTCACAGGGAAATGCACATTTATTTAAAGGGTATGAACATGTTCTTTGGACATGCTTGCACACACTCTGCTTGTAGTGTACACCAGGGAGCTCACATGTATTTCAGCTGCAATGCTTGCCACACACTTTAGCTGTGGTGTTTAAATGGCCTATGATGAACTGGAACCCATACAGAGAAACCAGGCAGCTGTGACACCAGAACCCAAACTTAGTGCATGTGGATGGCACAAAGAAACAAATGCACAGTATCAAAAACAAGCAGTTTTGCCACTGAACCCTCTCTATGTTTCACCACTGCATAAAGCATGTTATCTTTGGGATGATTATAAATGCTTTTATATCAACCCTATGTTGCTATTGATCACTGATCACGTGACATCCCGTTATTCATTGATTTGCTCGAGCAGGAGCCAGTAATATTTCCATTTGGCCCTATCACGTGCTAGTGTAGCCCAATGGCATCTGCTTGCTTCAGGAATACAAAGACCCTCAAACCATTTATTCAGGGTCTTGACGAAGAAGTCTGACCATCTTGTAGGTGGGCGGCCACATGATCTTTTGACATCGTGGGATCCAGTCAGTAACGGTTCTAGTCCAGCGGTCATCTCCAAATCGCATTACATGTCCAGCCCATCTGATTTTCGGATGCCTTGGCAAACGAGACAGCGTCCCTGACTCTGGAACAGCGACAGAGGTCGGAGCTCCGGATTCCTTCTTTCACTTGAGTGAGGCGTGATATTCCAATCATAGCTCTTTCGAATCCTCTTTGGGAGATTCGAATAGAATTCTCATCCTACTTTCATAGGGCCCAGGACTGTGAGGTGTATGTTAATGCAGGGAGAATGGTGGAGTCAAAGAGATGTGCCCAGAGCCGGAGGTTATTTGTCCTTTTAGCTATTTCTTCCATGCCTTTGAAGGCATTCCATGCCGCTCTCTTCCTCCTGCGCAGCTCAGGTTTTAGGTCGTTCATCATGTTGATTTCTTGACCTAGGTACACATAACTGCTGCATTCAGAGATGTTTGTTCCATTGAGAGTGAATGGGGCCTCTGGAACTAGTTCATTCTTCATAAACATTGTTTTCTTTAGATTCAGCTGTAGACTGATTTCCACATTCTCGGTCGAAGTCAGCCAGCATTTGTGCCGCTTGGCTAATGTTCGGTGTTATTAGAACGATGTCATCAGTGAAGCAGAGGTGGTGTACTTGCCGACCATCTATCTTCACTCCCATTCCTTCCCATTCTAATTGTCGCATGATGTTCTCAAGGGTGGCACTGAATAGTTTTGTTGAAATGGTATCACCCTGCTGAATCCCCTCTTATGACATCGATGATCACTTCTTTGTAGAATGGTGAGATCCTGGTGGTGAATCCGTAATACAGCTCACGAAGGATCTTGATGTATTGGGTTTGAACACCCTGTTTGGCTAGGGCTTCGATGACTGCTTCAGTGTCCACAGAATCAAAGGCTTTCTTTAAGTCAATGAACATGAGACAGAGTGTCATCCTGAACTCCCTACAAACTTCAATGAGCTTGGTTATCATGTGGATATGGTAGATTGTACTGAATCCTTTTTGGAAGCCAGCTTGCTCACATGGTTGCCTATCATCTAATGTTCTGCCTATCCTGTTCAGGATGACTCGAGTGAACAGCTTGTAGATGACAGACAACAGGCAGATGGGGCGATAGTTGCCAATGTCGTGGATGACTCCTTTCTTGAACAGTAGAACTGTCCTGCTGGTTTTCCATTGTGAGGGAACCTTGCATTCAGACAGGTAGCGTGTGAAGAGCCGAGCCAGTGTATTGATGAGTACTGAAGGCAGATTCTTCAGGTGTTCTGGTCTGACTTTGTCTGGGCCTGGTGCTGTTCCCTTCTTTACTGACAAAATGGCATGCCGGATTTCAGAAGAGAGAACGTTGGGAACGATATATCCATCCTGAGAAATTTCGTATGTGGGCAGGTGGAAGTGGCTATCAAAGAGATCTGAGTAGAAGTCACGGATAATCTTCTCCAGTGCCTTTATGGAAGATGTGATAGATCCATCAGGACGTTGGAGGGCAGTCATTTTGGTCTTATAGTTGGCAAAGGACAGGCGGGCGTTGTGAATGCTTCTGCTGCATCTTCCAGTATTTCTGCTCTTCTCTCTTTGAGGTCTTCCTTTATCGCTTCTCTGCATTGCTTTGCAAGCTTGGATGTTAGCATTTGGTCACCTGAGGCTCTCGCCTTGCCACATTGGCAAATGAGCTTGAGAGTTTTTGAAGACAGGCGTCCTTGTGGTTTTTTCTTTCTCGGCATTCTTCGCACAATCATGGAGGTGCTGAACCAGTTGGTTGTATTCTTCATCGATGTCATCAATGATGGTATCTTCCCATGTTGCCGCAGTGGTGCCAAAGAGTTCCCAAATGGTGGTCATTCTAGGAATTCTCAAACTTTGCAGCCTTTTTTTCCCCATTGCGTAAAGTAGAATTTTGCACGAAGGAGATGGTGGTTTGATCCTGTTTGGAATTTTGGGATGACAGCAACTTCGGTCAGGCAAAACCATCGATTGAAGATGATGTGGTCAATTTAATTGTGGAACTGTCCACCAGGGCATTTCAGGGCCATACTAAGCTGCCAAAGCAAAGAAGGACTAAAATGACAATCTGTACTTTCAATGCACGTACACTGGCAATGGAAGCACATATCGAAGGACCTGTTGGTGCAAGCACAAAAGATTAAGTATGACATCATTGGTCAGACTGAGATGAGGAGGCATCAATCGCATCACACCATTTTTGACACCGGAGAAGAACTGTTCCTTGGAACATGTGATGAAAGAGGCGTTGGTGGCATCAGTGTCCTTGCCAACATGAACATGGCCATGAACATTGATTCATTTGAATGCCTAACATACCGGATAGGACGATTACACTTGAAGAGATGTGGCCCATTGCCAGCAGTTTCTATCTTCATTTTCTATGCACCAACATCCACATACAAGGAAGAAGAAACTGAGAAATTCTATATGGAACTGGAGGAGTTCTATAAAAAGATCACACCTTCTACAAGATCATAGTCGGTGATTTTAATGCCAAGATAGGACCGATAAGATCGGCCGAAGAACTCCACATTGGGACCCATGACCTAGAATGGAAAGAACAGGGTGAGAGACTATCTGAGTTCATCATGTCCACCAAGACCATTCATGGGAACTCACAGTTCCAGAAAGCTGAATGTTGCTAGTAGTATTCATAAATATGACCTATTATTTTTAGTTCTTGCATCATGCAAATTTGGCAAACCCTGCTTGCTTTTTCCTCTCCTTTGAGTGGGGAAGAGTTTCTAAGACTTTTCTACATCTATCATCATGTCATCTGTGTGGACAAATAGTTTTCTTGTTCATTTTTCCTTCCTTCTTTCTTTTTTTCCTTCCCTCTCTCCCTCCCTCCTTCCCTCCTCTCTTCTTTCTTTCTCACCTGTCAGTGGTCATGATTTATTCCTGGTTCTGCCACAAAGATCACTCCTAGTGCGACTTGAGGGTTCCGGGGATTGATTCTTAGGTTGGCCACATGCAAGTCCAGTGCCCTACCCCATACTATAACTTTGGCCCCCAGTTTTCTTTCTAATGTGTATGCATTTTCTTTCCTTTTTCTTTCCTTATTTTGTTGCATAGAACTTTGACTATTATGTTGAAGAACACTGTTGATGTTGAACATCTCTGCTTTCTTCCCAGTTTTAGCAAGAAAGCTCTTTCATCATTAAGCAGGATCTTAGGTGTAAAGAGTTTTGCTCATGTTATCAAATCAAGGTGGTTCCGCTCTATTTCTAGTTTCTTAACACATTTTTCATAATTAGTCATTATAGTTTGTCAGGGTATTTTTTAACATCAATTGATAGTTATTTGATTTTTCTTCTTTTTCTATTAATATAGAATTGCTCTTTAAATACTGAAACAGCCTCGACTACCTGAAATAAACCTTATTTAGTTATGGTGTACGATTGCTTTTATAGATGGATTATTTTTATCTAATACTAATTAATAGTTTTAATATTTATTAATAAACAACACATGTCGGGGAGGCACGGGGGTCCCCAACAATATCAGGGAATGAGTTCCCTTTTATCTCAAAGACCAACATCAGACAGACAAACCACAAGTTCAGTGCAGTTTCAGTAGGCTTTTACTAATCACCAACAATTAAACAAGCTCTGCTACAACAATCCAAGATAATGGGATTTCCCAAACCTCTAGCTCTTGGTCAGACCTACGACCATGCACTGGGGCCCAGGTTTCCCACCAAAATGGATGGCTCTGCCTCAGTCAGTCCCTATATATGTACCCCCAAAGCTAGAATCCTTTCTTCAGCGTGGGTTGCTTTAACAAAGATCACCAAACCAGCTTTTAGGTGTAGATGTTACATGGTGCCACACTTTTGGTTCAGGTCTAAACAAATGATAATGCCAGGGCCTAGTCCCTTCTTCCAAGTTTATCTTTTATGTCAAAACACTAGAGAGAGAGAGACTTGTATAAAAATACATCTTAATGGATGTATATTCATGGAGAGAATATATCATAATTGCATGGACTTTATGGAACCTAGATGGCACCCACAGGTTCTTCTTATATCCTTTCTGCACCAGGGTCATTCTGAGTGTCCTGTACTCTGTTTACTGAAAGGGTCATGCTTGCTTGCCTGACAGCCAACTAGCAAGATCCCCTCCTTCGATCTTGGCAGAGTTGATAAGCAGTAGTCTCAATGTAGCCAGAGTGGTGGTCTCCCTGGTAAATTCTAATTGTCCCAAGCTGAGATCAGTGGGTGTTAAAAAGGAATTGTGCCCAAACTAGATAGCATTGAAAATCATAGTAGGGATTATAATAAGTTATTAATTCAAAAGGTATTAATTCAGAGTCATAAAGACCCTCTAACTGTCACACCCTCCACTAGTGTTTACACAAAAGAAAGATCTCATTAGCATGAACCCTGGCTTAAAGACATGTAAATAGCTTAAACTGTAAGTAGCTTAAACAGCATAGATCCGAAGCTAGCTAGGCTTGTCATCCAACAAGCATGAACCTGAACTTTTGGGGAAATATTAAAAAAAATGTTTGGTATCAGCATCATAGAATGAGCTGGGATGTGATTCCTCTTCTTTTCTTCTAAGGAAATGTTGGATATAGCTAGTTTCACTATCACTATCACTATCACTATCTTCCCGTTCATCATCGATTTGCTCGAGCGGGCTCCAGTAATATCTCCATATGTCCTCTCTCATGCTAGTAGAGCCCAAGGGCATCTGCTCACTCCAGGAACATAAAGAGCCTCTAACCATTATATTAGGTCATGGGAATGACCTAACATAATTGTTACTGGTATTTGGCATATCAAATACGACACGGGCAGCTTGCCAGGCTTGCGGTGCAGGTGGCATACTCTTGTAGTCACCTCTGAATACAGCATTTATTGATGAACCACGTGAGCCGGGCTGTGATAGGCTCATCTGCTGGATGGAGTTCTGACGAGATAAAAAAAAGATAATAAAAAGAAACCAGGACACTAATAATAGAACTAAGTTACCCGAAGAGATATAAATGAGGGGTGGGGAGAGGTGGAAAAATACAACACACACAAAGAAAAAAAAGCAATTCATCCTTATACCCACAGAGCCCAATATAATACACGTTTCAATAAGTACTTGCCATTAAAAATAAAGACAAGCATCCTAACCTATACTTCAATTCATGTTTCTGCATTGCTAACTAATTTGCATATCTTCTGTCCCACTTTAAGTCTAAATTGGCTTCTATTTCTTTATCAAGTATCCCAATCAGAGGTCTCTTCACAAGGAACTTCAAAGATCTTAGACACTTGGAAGTCCCACCCCAAAGATTTCCCCAGTGGCCTTGACCTCAACACATGTTGACTGTGACCCCCTACATGTCTCAATCAACTCAAGAGGCTTCTCGCACAGAATCCAACCTAAGGTGACTAGGAACTGCTGCCCTCACTCTGGACAGCTGCCTCCTACGCCCACCAATCCCTATGCTTTCCTGGCAACCCGTTCAGAAGTTTTACTTTGTTGCTAATTACCAATGACTTCAAAGCCATTGAATCAGAATTCATTAGAATTCAGAACATTCTACCTTCCTGTGATGCTCCTTGAAGTCTTCTCAAGACTCCTGTTCCTCTAAAGGCCCTTCTCCTTGAGATCAATGGACGTAATTCCCCCCCTCGTATCTATCTGGTTGGTCCCATGTACGACTATTAAATCTATCTCATGACCGACTCAGTACTGTGATTTCCTTACTACTCAATGACAGATTGAGATTAAAAAAAAGAAAAAAGCCTTTTTAAGAGACAATTTTATAAATAGATTCTTGTACAAAGAAGAAATATATGCAGATCATCCATACTATCAATGTTTTGCACATTGAGAAAATGGAACGAAATAAGAAAAAATGATTCAATCTTGCTATAATCTATGCAGTCAATTTTTCAAGTAGGATTTCTACTCCTTTGCTGGTGGTTTTGTTTTTTTTTCAATGTAGGAATCAGGCTTTTCAGACCAGTTTTGACATTGTTTGCAATTTCTTGTTTGCAATAGCTAGTTTATAAAATCTTATAAAATGTTAGTTTATACAAACTAACTGGGAAGAACAATCCTTTTTTTAAAAAATTTTTTATTATACCACAGTGAGGCATACAATTACAAAGGTGTTCATAATTGGTTCTTGGTAATACAGTATTCCAGCCCCATCCCTCCACCAGTGCCCCATTTCCACCACCAATGTACTCCAACCCCTCCCGCACACCCTCAGGCTGCCTCAATAGCAGGTACCCCCCATTTCCTCTCTTTCTCTGTCTCTGCACCTCTCTCCCTCTTATTTTACACATGGTGGCTAGCCCTGCAGATATTTAGAGTTTATCACTTAAGTCTCTTTGTGTATATTCAATGGTGAGTTTTAATCTGCCATTACCATTTCCCACATTTAATAAAACACTGGTATCTATTTATATCCTATTAATGAATTCAGTCATTCTATATCTGTCCTTTCCCTTCTGACTAATTTCACTCAGCATGATAGTCTCCATGTCCATCCATTTGCAGGTAAATTTCATAATTTCATCTTTTCTGACAGCTGCATAGTATTCCATAGTGTAGATGAACCACAGTTTCTTTAGTCAGTCCTCTGTTCTCGGGCATTTAGGTTGTTTCCAGATTCTAGCTATAGTGAATAGTGCAGAGATGAATAAAGAAGTACAGATAGTGTTTCTGCTATGTGTTTTTCAGTCTCTCGGTATATTCCCAGGAATGCTATTGCTGGATCAAATGGGAGCTCAATATCAAGTTTTTTGGAGGAACGCCCATATTGTTTTCCAAAAGGGCTGGACCAGTCAGCACTCCCACCAACAGTGGATGAGAGTCCCCTTTTTTCCCCCACATCCAGGCCAGCACCGGTTGTTCTTGCTGTTTTGGATGTGTGCCAGTCTCTTTGGTGTGAGATGGTACCTCATTGTTGTTTTGATTTGCATCTCCCTGATGATTAAAGATGAAGAGCACTTTTTCATATGCCTTTTGGCCATTCTAATTTCTTCTTTTTGGAAGCTTCTGTTCGTTTCTTCTCCCCATTTTTTGATGGGGTTGGCTGTTTTTTTCTTGTGGAGTGCTACCAGTACCTGATATATCCTGGATATTAACCCCTTGTCAGATGGGTATTGGGTGAATATCCTTTCCCACTCTGTGGATTGTCTTTTTATCTTGGTCACCATTTCTTTTGAGGTGCAGAAGCTTTTCAATTTTATATAATCCCATTTGTTTATCTTTGTTTCCATTTGCTTGGTCAGTGGTGTGTCGTCTTTAAAGATACTTTTAGTTTTGATGTCGTAGAACGTTTCTCCTATGTTTTCTTCGACGTACCTTAAAGATTCATGTCTGATGTTGAGATCTATAATCTATTTTGATCTGACTTTTGTGCATGGCGTTAGAAGGAGGTCTAAGTTCATTTTTTTTACACGTAGCAGCCCAGTTTTCCCAGCACCATTTGTTGAAAAGGCTTTCTTTGCTCCACTTAATATTTTTTTCTCCTTTATCGAAGATTAAGTGGTTGTATATTTGAGAGTGTGTTTCAGGATATTCAGTTCTATTCCATAGGTCTCGGGTCTGTTTCTATACCAATACCACACTGTCTTAATTACAACTGCTCTGTAGTAGAGCTTGAGGTTGGGGAAAGTGATACCTCCCATCTTCTTTTTCCCAAGGATTGCTTTAGCTATTCGTGGGGGTTTATTATTCCATACAAATTTCAGGAGTGTTTGTTCAATTTCTTTGAAAAACAGCATGGGTATCTTTATAGGGACCGCATTGAATCTGTATAAAGCTCTAGGGAGTATTACCATTTTGATAATGTTAATCCTTCCAATCCATGAGCAGGGAATGTGTCTCCATTTCCTCAGGTCTTCTTTTATTTCCTGAAGTAACATTTTGTAGTTTTCTTTGTAGAGATCCTTTACATTCTTTGTCAGACTGATTTCTAGGTATTTGATTTTCTGCGGCGCAATTGTGAATGGGATAGTTTCTTTAATGTCCCTTTCTTCTCTTTTGCTGTTTGCATATAGGAAGGCCATTGACTTTTGGGTATTGATTTTGTACCCTGCCACTCTACTATAGGAATGTATTATTTCTAGGAGCCTCTTGGTAAAGAGTTTCGGGTTTTCCAGGTATAATATCATATCATCTGCAAATAGTGACAACGTGGCTTCTTCCCTTCCTATCCAGATGCCCTTAACTGGGAAGAACAATTCTTAATGCAGATTTTAAATTATAAATTTTTTTCAAGCTTATAACTATCTTAAGTTATTCCAAGTAAACTTAATTTATACCTTCAGTTATTCCAACTGAACAATTTCATACTAAATGTGTTGTAATTATTTGCTCTACTTAGAGAATCAGTCAACTTCGTAATCACTGTCAGTATTACCTAAGTGAAAGTATTAGTAACTTTCCCTTTTGGAAGTCCACAGTGTCACCAAGATCTGAAGGTTTGTGTTTTCCCAGAATTTCTATATTAACATCCTAACCCTTGATGAAATTAAATTATGTGGTGAGAGCTTTGGGAGGTGATTTAGGATTGATTTGTTGTTGTGTTTCTGGAGGATGACACAGATGATCACTGTACAGTGGGTGAGAGTCACACCAAAGTGCCAGGTGCAGTGGGTGGAGTCACACCAAAGTGCCAGGTGCAGTGGGTGGGAGTCACACCAAAGTGCCAGTTGCAGTGGGTAGAGTCACACCAAAGTGCTAGGTACAGTGAGGTGGGAGTCACACCAAAGTGCCAGGTGCAGTGGGTGGGAGTCACACCAAAGTGCTAGGTGCAGTGGGTGAGAGTAACACCAAAGTGCCAGGTGCAGTGGGTGGGAGTCACACCAAAGTGCCAGTTACAGTGGGTGGAGTCACACCAAAGTGCCAGGTGCAGTGGGTGGGAGTCACACCAAAGTGCCAGTGCAGTGGGTGGAGTCACACCAAAGTGCCCGGTGCAGTGGGTGGAGTCACACCAAAGTGCCAGGTGCAGTGAGTGGAGTCACACCAAAGTGCCAGGTGCAGTGAGTGGGAGTCACACTAAAATGCCAGGGGATTGAGCCCATGGTGCCAGTGTTCCCATCTGCAGCATGGAGCAGGGCTGGGATCAGAGCTGGGCACCACAAATGCAAGACCTGCCCTGGGATTAGTAGCTATAAAAAGGGCACCCTGAGAATTCCCTTTCCCATTCTTCTCTGTGCGGGCTCAGAGATTATTTCACTTGGAATCACTTGAATCACTTGAATCCCGTTATTCATCGATTTGCTCGAGTGGGCGCTAGTAACATTTCCAATGGACCCTATCACATGCCAATGTAGCCCAATGGCATCTGGTTGATTCAGGAATATGAAGAGCCTCAAACAGGGTCTTTACAAGGAAGTCAGACCATCTTGGTGACGGGCGGCCACATGATCTTTTGACATCCCATGGGATCCAGTCGGTAATAGCTCTAGTCCAGCTGTTGTCTCCAAATTGCATTACATGTCCAGCCCATCTTATTTTTTGATGCCTTGGCAAACGAGACAGCATCCCTGATTCTGGAATAGCGACGGAGGTCAGAACTCCGGATTCCTTCTCTCACTTGAGTGAGGCATGATATTCCAAGCATAGCTCTTTCGATTCCTCTCTGGGAGACCCGAATAGCATTCTCATCCCTGCTTTCATAGGGCCCAGGTCTCTGAGATGTATGTTAATGCAGGGAGAATGGTGGAGTCAAAGAGATGTGACCGGAGCCAGAGGATCTTTGTCCTTTTACCTATTTCTTTGATGCCTTTGAAAGCATTCCATGCCGCTCTCTTCCTCCTGCACAGCTCAGGTTTTAGGTCGTTCATCATGTTGATTTCTCGACCTAGGTACACATAACTGCTACATTCAGAGATGTTTGTTCCATTGAGAGTGAATGGGGCCTCTGGAACTAGTTAATTCTTCATGAACATTGTTTTCTTTAGATTCAGCTTTAAACCTATCTTTCCACATGCTCGGTCAAAGTCAGTCAGCATTTGTGCCGCTTGGCTAATGTTTGGTGTTATTAGAACGATGTCATCAGCGAAGCGGAGGTGGTGTAGTTGCCAACCATTTATCTTCACTCCCATTCCTTCCCATTCTCATTGTTGCATGATGTTCTCGAGGGTGGCACTGAAGAGTTTTGGTGAAATGGTATCACCCTGTCGAACCCCCTCTTTTGACATCACTGATCACTTCTTTGTAGAATGGTGAGATCCTGGTGGTGAATCCGTAATACAGCTCACGAAGGATCTTGATGTATTGGGTTTGAACACCCTATTTGGCTAGGGCTTCGATGACTGCTTCAGTCTCCGCAGAATCAAAAGGCTTTCTGTAAATCAATGAACGTGAGACAGAGCGGCATCTTGTACTCTCCCTACAAACTTTGATGAGCTTGGTTACTGTGTGGATATGGTCGATTTTGCTGAATCCTTTCCGGAAGCCTGCTTGCTTGCATGGTTGTCCTTCATCTAGTGTTCTGCTAATCCTGTTCAGGATGACTCGTGTAAACAGCTTGTAGATGACAGACAACAGGCAGATGGGGCAATAGTTGCCGATGTCGTGAATGTCTCCCTTCTTGAACAGTAGAACTGTCCTGCTGGTTTTCCATTGGGAGGGCACCTTGCATTCGGACAGGTAGCGTGTGAAGAGCCAAGCCAGTGTATTGATGAGTACCAATGGCAGATTCTTCAGGTGTTCGGGTCTGACTTTGTCTGGACCTGGTGCTGTTCCTTCTTTACTGGTGAGATGGCATGTCTGATTTCAGAAGGGAGAACGTTGGGAATGACATATCCAACTTGTGGAATTTTTTAATGTGGGCAGGTGGATGTGGCTATCAAAGAGATTTGAGTAGAAGTCCTGGATAATCTTCTCCATTGCCTTTCTGGAAGATGTGATAGATCCATCAGGACGTCAGAGGGCAGTCATCTTGGTCTTATAGTTGGCAAAGGACAGGCGGGCAGTGCGAATGCTTTTCCCGGCTTCTGCTGCATCTTCCAGTATTTCTGCTCTTCTGTCTGAGGTCTCCTTTTATCGCTTCTCTGCACTGTTTAGCAAGCTTGGATGTTATCATTTGGTCTCCTGAGGCTCACACACCTGCCACGTTGGCGAATGAGCTCGAGAGTTTCTGATGACAAGCGTTCTTTTGTGTCTTTCTCTCTCTCAGTGCTCTTCGCACAATCATGGAGGTGCTGAACCAGTCGGTTGTATTCTTCATCGATGTCGCCAATGATGGTATCTTGCCATGTTGCTGCAATGGTGCCAAAGAGTTCCCAGTTGGTGGTCGTTCTGGGAGTTCTCTTCTTAAACTTTGCAGCCTTTTCTCCCCGTTGCGGGAAGTAGAATTTTGCACCGAAGGAGGCGGTGGTCCGATCCTGTTTGGAATTTGGGGATGAAAGCTACATCGGTCAGACAAAACCGTCGATTGAAGATGATGTGGTCAATTTCATTGTGGAACTGTCCTCCAGGAGATTCCCATATCCAACGTTTCGCTTTAGCCTTCTGGAACTGTGAGTTCCCATGAATGGTCTTGGTGGACATGATGAACTCAGATAGCCTCTCACCCTGTTCGTTCCATTCTAGGCTATGTGTCCCGATGTGGAGTTCTTCAGCCGATCTTCTTAATCCTATCTTGGCATTAAAATCACCGACTATGATCTTGTAGAAGGTGTGATCTTTTTTATAGAACTCCTCCAATTCCATGTAGAATTTCTCAATTTCATCTTCTTTGTATGTGGATGTTGGTGCGTAGGCAATGAAGATAGAAATTGCTGGCAGTAGGCCACAACTCTTCAAGTGTAATCATCCTTGGAACATGAGACAAAAGAGGCATCGGTGGCGTTGGTGTCCTTGTCAACACGAACATGGCCATAAACATTGATTCATTTGAATGCAATTTACCTCCAAATTACCGTAAATATTCTACCCACCCTCTGAGAGAGCCCCACAAAGTAATGAGAATATAGCTCCCGCATGGCAGAGCCTGGCAAGCTGTCCGATGCGTGTTCGATTTGCCAGATCCAGTAACAAAAATGTTTATTTTCCTGACCCTGAAAGAGCCCTTAATATGGCAGCAGTAAGAAAGGCAAACAAGCAGTGCCTGATAAAATTTCACTGCCATCCTAGGCTGCCAAAACGAAGAAGGACTAAAATAACTATCTGTCCTTTCAATGCACGTACGCTGGCATCGGAAGCATATATTGAGGATCTGATGCTGCAAGCCCAAAAGATCAAATACGACATCATTGGTCTTCTTTATCTCTCTAGTCCTGCAGTTATCTCTCTAGTCCTGCAATTATCTCTCTAGTCCTGCAGTGGGGTATTTGGATACCAAACTGTATCAGGACTCCAAAATTCCAGTCTAGATAAACTGTATTTCTCTCTCTCTCTGTCTTCTTTGAGGTCTATTAGCAGTTGTTTTAAGTATTTTGCTGGTCCCTCATTGGGTGCATATATGTTTAGTAGTGTAATTTCTTCCTGGTATACATACCCCTTAATTAATAAGAAATGGCCTTCATTGTCCCTTCTAATCTTTTTCAGCCTGAAGTCTATATTATCTGATACTAGTATGGCCGCACCCAGCCTTTTTTGGAGGAGTTGTTTTGCGTGGAGTCAAAGGTCTTCCAACCTTTGACTTTGAGTTTGTGTTTGTTCTGATTATTCAGATGCGTTTCTTGTAGACAGCAGAATGTTGGGTTCAATTTTTTAATCCGTTTTGTCACTCTGTGTCTCTTAATTGGTGCATTTAGACCATTGACTCTGAGAGAGATTATTGTCATCGGATTTTGTGCCATCTTTCTGTTTGTGCTTGTTGTGCTTTTGGGGTTTGGTCGTATTACAGTAGACCCTTCAATCCTTCTTTTAAAGTTGGTTTTGAGTCCATGAAGTTCCTGAGTTGTTGCTTATCCATGAAGTTGTGTATCTTTCCTTCATATCTGAATGTGAGTCTGGCCGTGTAAGGAATTCTTGGTGAGGCCTGCAGTTCATTGAGCCTTTTCACAATATCCCACCATTGTTTTCGGGCTCGGAGTGTTTCATCAGAGAAGTCTGCTGTAAATCTTAGGGATGTTCCTTTGTATGTGATTTCCTTCTTTGATCTTGCTGCTTTCAGTATTCTATCTCTATCTATAGTTTTTGTCATTTTAATTGAGATGTGTCTTGGAGAATTCTTATTGCGGTTTCTTTTAGCCGGTATCCTATGGGCCTCCCTGGATCTTGAGGCAAGCATTCTTTAGTTCCGGGAACTTCTCAGCAATTATGGCTTTGACAGTTTCTTCTTCATCAGGGTTTTCTTTGCCCTTCTGGGACCCCAATGATCCTTATGTTATTCCTTCTGGCTTCATCCCGATTATCTCTTGTTGTCTGTTGGTTAATTGTGAGTCTTTTTTTCCATCTTCTGGTGTTGTGTAGAGAATCTTTGGAACTCGTCTTCGAGATCACTAATTCTTTCTTCAGTAGTTATTACTCTGCTATGGTGGCCTTCCAGTGTGTTTTCATTTCATTTACTACATTTTTAATACCTGTCATATCCGTTTGTATTTTGTTCTGCATTTTCCTCATTTCTTTTCTCATGTCCTCTTGTATTTTATTGATTGTGCATTCCATTGCTTCTTTGAGTTCCTTATGCATCCTTAACAATTCTTTCCAAAATTCCTTGTCACAGAGGTTATCACTGTATCACTGTCTTCCCGTATATCATCAATTTGCTTGAGAGGGCACCAGTAACATCTCAATACGTCCTGTCACATGCAAGATAGCCCAAGGGCATCAGCCCACTCAAGGAACATAAAGAGCCTCAAACCATTCAATCAGGTCACGGGAATGAGGTCCATAATTGTTACTGGTATTTGGCATGTCAAATATGACACGGGTAGTTTGCCAGGCTCTGCCGTGTGGGTGGGTTACTCTAGTAGTCACCTCAAAACCCAAGCAATGTTTGATGAGCAATGATTGATTAAGGCTATGCAACTATAAAGTAGCAGTTTAGGAGTCTGAGTGATAGTACAGAAAGTAGGGGTCTTGCCTCACAGGCAGTAAAATTGGCTTTAATCCCTGCCCTTCCATATGGTTCCTTGACCCTGCCAGGGAGTGATCCCTGAGTGCAGAGCCAGGAGTAAATTTTGAGTACTATCTCTTTTTTTTCCTTTTTCGGTCATATCCAGAGATGCTCAGGGGTTACTCCTGGCTCTTTGCTCAGGAATTACTCCTAGTGGTGCCTGGGGACCATATGGGATGCCGGGGGTTGAACTCGGGTCAGCGGCATGCAAATCAAATGTCCTACTTGCTGTGCTATCACTCTGGCCTGAGTACTACCGTTTGTTACCCAAAAATCAGATGGAAAAAAAGAAGAGGGGGAGGGAGGGAGAGGGAGAGGACAAGAGAGAAAGAGGGAAATAGAGAGAGAGGGGGAGGGAGAGGGAAAGAGAGAGAGACAGAGAGAGAGAAATACAGTTTATCTAGACTGGAATTTTGGAGTCCTGATACAGTTTGGTATCCAAATACCCCACTGCAGGACTAGAGAGATAATTCAGCAGAGTTATTGCCTTGAGTTCTTGCCTTGCACACAGCTCATCATTATTGCTTGGCTCATTTGGGCTAGTGACTTCACTCACTGAGATTGATGGAACTTTGTGTTGCTTTACCATTATGACTATTGTAGGTTGTAAATGTGAGTTCTTGGGTGGCTAGATAGTACAGTTAGTAGGTGTCTGGGCTATTTGCAGAGTTTGGGTGGGTGGCAAGGAGTGTAGGGACAAAAAACTCACTGGTACCTCATAGTAAGTAGGTCGCACTAGTGTCCACGCGGTTTTGAGTTTTGGGGTGTGGTGGCTGGTTCCGTCCTGTTCCCTGGGACTAATTAGCTCGCTGGAGTTGCAAGGGTCACA
The DNA here is from genome assembly GCA_021461705.1 of Cryptotis parvus. Taxonomy (NCBI): domain Eukaryota; kingdom Metazoa; phylum Chordata; class Mammalia; order Eulipotyphla; family Soricidae; genus Cryptotis; species Cryptotis parvus. The sequence goes on from JAJIBD010021219.1 coordinate 46,712, forward strand.
CACACCTGTCGGAGGGACTGGAGTCGTTCCCCAGAGAGCGCAGAACAGAGGGGTCTGGGGCGGATCCAAGGCTGTGTGCCTCATTTCCACTGGTGAAAGTTCCGCCAGTTCCCTGGGGCTGATTAGTTCCGCAGAGATCACATATAAACCTTTATGAGGAACTGGAGTCATTTCCAAAGGTGCAGGACAGAGGAGAAAAAGTAAATATTAATTTGTTAGGATTTGAGTCTACCATTTTAGATTGTTCTTTCTCCTTTTTTTCATGTTTTCCTTTAGATTGTCTAAATATTTTTTAGGATTCTATGTTGATTTATCATGTTTTTCAGTTTATTTCTTTATCTTTTTTAGTGGCATATAAGTATAACATGCATCTGTGAATTACTGTGATCTGCTCGTCTGTTTCATCATTTTGGCTAAGTATGTATATCTTGCTTTCATTTAAGTCAATTTAATTTCCCTACATTTAAGTTGTGTTAAAAATTAAGTTTTAGTTCAGCAGGGAGCCCTAAGTTTGGGACTTTCCTATTGCTGATTTGTATGCCAGAACCTGTGTAAGTAAAGCATTTTGAAATTTTGCTGAATTCTCATGTCTTTCTCCATGCACTGACTGCCAGGCCCCTAGGGCAGAAGGGGATCCCTGACCTTGCTCCAAGATTTTGTGCTGGGTGCACCAGCATTTCCCCCACAATTTCCCATGCAGGATCTGTTAAACTAATCTAGAGGTAGGAATCCCATTTATTGCAGAGAAGAAATGTGACCACTAGGACCAGCTTGTGATACTAGGCAGAAGGCTGGGGAGTCTGAGTCACACGACTCCGTTGGGTGGAAGAGAGGTGGAAGACCTCCACCTCAGGAAGACCTCACTGCTGGCCTCTTCCTCCAGTCACAGCTTGAAACAACCCATCAACCTCCTTCCATCCTTCAGTATCTGTTGTGGTTCCTTCCTGTGTCCATTGTTTAGAGCTGTAGGATCAGGGTACAGAATTATGGAGAAAAGAGTCTGAGCCAGTTTGCTTGGATTGAAGTTGAACTTAATTTGAAATTAAACACTAATTCTATTGTCATTGAATTGTACAATCTTACTACAATCACTTATCTATTCTATCAGCTTTCCTCCCCCATGGACTGCTTCAGACTTTCTGCAAAAAAAAAAAAAAAAAAAAAAAAACAGAATTTTTCCAAATAAGCACAGTTTTACTTCTTTTCTAATTCCTTTCCCTTTTCTGTCTATATTTCACTGCCTGGAACTTCCAGTGTGATGTAGATTTTAAGTGGTCCCATCAGACTGTCTTTGTTATAGTACATTATCTTTTCATATGTGTGTGTGTGTACTTAGAGATTCGTCTTGTTAGATTTTTTAAAAATAGTTTTCATCTCTGATTATAAAAATTCAGTCTTTAGTCTTTTCATAATGCCTCTGGTTTTGTTACAAATAATGGCCTCATCAAATGAGCTGGGACTTTCCCCTTTGTCTTCTGTTTTCTGAAAGAGTTTTTGTAGAATTGGTATTTTCTTTCCTCAACACTTCAGTGGAATTCATGAGTAAACTGAGTTGGGGTTTCCTTTGAGGCAATTTTAATTGAATTCTACTTACAGTTAGTTCATAGCAATGCTATTCAAGTTGATAGTTTGTGTCTTTCAAATAATTTTACCATCTAATTTACATTTTCTTATTTTAAAAATATTTTCCATAGCATTTCTTTATTATAAATTTTGTGTCTCTAAAATCCCCTCTGAGTTCTGATATATTGGTATCATATTATCTGTCCTTTTTAGAAAAATATTAGTCAGCTAGAGGCTTATTTTCATTTCTATTGTGAATTTTTCAACTTCTGTAGACACAATAATATTGTTTTATATTAATCTCTAAGTTTTGTGAATTCCATTATTTTAAGTGGAAAATTCACTTACTATTTGTATTTTAATGGCCATCTCAGGACAGACCCCTGACTCTGTTAATCTGGTCTCTATCAATACCACAGAGACTTTCCTGTCTCCCAGATGCCAGCATGGGCCTCTAGAACACTGCTAGTTGTGTACACAGACTCTTTTGAATAAAATGAAAATTAACTGTGACACAATTTTCAAAATGAAGTTATTAAAATCACGTCATTCTTAAACAAAGGCGACAAACAGACTGGAAGTGGAAGCAGGACGTTTCTCCAAGACAGTGATCTGCCTCCCATGTTCTGCCGCTTGCAGAATGTGAATCCCTAGTTCAGGCAAAAGGGGGAGAGCACTGGGGCACTGGCTTTGAGAATGGATTCTATCATTCTTGCAATCACAATGCTTAATATGACTTGAACTCTTAAAAAGATTATTTTAGAATAATTTATTGGCATTCTGTGAGTAATTTATAAAGCAGTGAAAGGAGCTATATCACATGTCAGTTATTTACATTTCAGAAACCTGGTTGTGTCTTGGAAGAGTTCAGACACATTGCATGGCTCAAGTACTCCAGGAGGTAAATGTAAGACAGGAAGTGGCAGTTCTATAATCAGGAAGAAAAATAATCTTGTCTTATATTAAGTATTTTCTTATAGATGAAAAGCATCACTGAGAAGAATCTTTGGTGAATTGTTTAATCCTGACATCCTAAGATATCATTTGCATAAATAATTTTAAGCATTCATGCTTGGTACCTACTCTAGTGTTGAACATACAAGATGTGAGCTTCATAATCCCTTCCTGAACTGAATTTATCCCACTCTTAATTGTTTCAGGGAAATGCAAGAAGACTTATATGCTTTCCTTTACTATTCCTGTCTAGAACATTGAATCATTCCTCCCATCTCTCCACCTCCCCCCATACTAATTTGTTTGTCTCAGAAGGTTGCTGCCGGTGGCTTGCTAGTAAGTACTTAATGATCAGTACATAACAAGAAGAAGCATTTTGTGGCTTTGGTGTAAATACCTCTAGCAGGCTTCTTCAAGCTGCAACACCAAGTTAACTAAATGTTAAAGTGGGGAAGTAGCAGCCACAGCAATAGATAATATTGACTCTACACAGCTCCGACACAAAAAGCTTTAGGAAGATTAAAATATAGTAAAGCACATATGAAGTGATGAGTGTTAAGAAGATAATAAAATTTAGTAAAGCACATGTGAAGTTATGAGTGCTAAGAAGATAATAAAAGATAAGAAAGCACATATGAAGTGATGAGTTTTGAGTACTTGTTAGCATTATTCATGAGATAATCTGTTTAATTTTAAATGATACATTCATTTGTATTTCTTATTTATTTCTTGTGGGGAAAAGGGGGTTGACTCCTGGCAATTCCTAGCCAATCAGATGCCTGCCAGTATCCAGGGGAACTTGAGATCTCAGGACTGTACCCCAGCACTGCTCCAACTGCAGGGACACCACGCTGTGTGAGTCAAATCCCCGTCAGCTATAAGCAAGGCAAGAGCCTTTACCTGGTACTATCTCTACAACCCCACAAATGCTGAATTTTAATGGCGAGTTTAACAACTGGCTCAGAAATTTCTTGAAATTTACCCTTTGGTCCTCCCACGCTGCAGCCCGTCAGAAGAGTACATGGCTGTGAATTGCTCTGCTTCTGCTCTCTGTGCTGAGAGAAAACCCTGTGTATTCCAAAGTGTCTGTGTTCAGTGACACATTCATGTTTAGGATTTGTCTATGTCTGTGCTTACTTTCATGCCCAAGGCGAGTTGGGATCTCTCAGAAATGAGGCCTTGGCAGCCTGTGCCAGCTGCAGGACGAGTCACTGCTCTCTCCTCTGAGCAGCTCTCAGACGTGCTGGGGGGATGCAGGTTTCGTGCATAGGCATCCACTCCCTCTGACGCTCTGTGTGAGCTCTTGCTTGCTGCAAATTACAGCATAGGACTTGCAAAAATAAGACTATAAAGTCACTATGAAGGTTCAATTAATGCAATAAAGTTTCTAGGTAGCATAAAGGGCAACAGACAATAGATTCCTGATAAAATCTAACATGTTTTCATAATAAAACCACTCAGGAAACTAAGCATAGAAGGAGCTTCTTCACCTGATAAAGGCATTGGCAAAACTCCCACAGATAGCATTATACTTAACTGTGAAAGAACAGAATGCTTTCTCTTAAGATAAGCAGATAAGGGTGTCTGCCCTTGTCTCTTTCTAGGATTTTACTAGAAGCAATTAGAGAAAAGAGAAGAAGTGAGAGAAAAAAGGTGCATGAATGGAGAAAGGAGAAGGGAAAAGCACATTGAAAAGCAAAAAGTTAAGTTGTTTTTATTACAAATGATATTTTATATGTAGAAAATTCTAATAAATCTACTAAAAACTACTAAAACTAAGAAATAAGTTGAACACTATTATAGGATAAAATATCATTATAAAGAAATTGGTTATATTTCTACACAGAAATGTCAAAAACACTCTAAAACATTTATGCAAAGAACCTTCTAAAATCAAATGAAGATATTACTGCATTTGCAACAGCATCAAAAAGAGTATTATATTTAAGCACAAACTTAATAAAGGAATATTGAAAGAATGGCAATGAAAGAATGGCCCCTCGCCCACAGAACACAAAAACAGGTACGAGGAGTAACTGATAAAATGATGGCTCAACAAGAGCACAACAGGAAGGGCCTTAAGCAAATAATTCCAGGGAGGGCTATAAGACAAACATTCCCCGAGAAGTTGCTCTCTATATTTGGTGTGGTATGCAAAAGACTGGGAGACTGGGCCCATGCCGTGCCAAATATGGAAAGGAGTATTAGGCATGCTCAGGTTGGTAGGCGATGGTTACCTGGTACAAAGTGATTGGCTGCCTGCGTGCAGACCTTGATGTAATATTTTAAATCTATTGGATGGTTATGTGTGGGCTTTTCTGTAGCGGCGGGAATTATCTCTTAAAAGATCCTCCCTGGAAGGGCTCGGGGGCTCTTAGCCACTGACCGCTTGGGGTCACGCTATGAGCCTGAGTATACTCGCTTATTAATAAAACCCTTGCTTTTGCATAGGACTTGGTCTCTCAGAGTTTTCCTTGGTAGGTGCGGCGTTCCGAGGCTCCCAGTCAGTCACCCCATCGGGTGGCCAACCCTTACATTTGGGGGGCTCGTCCGGGATCTGGGAGCCAAGGACCCCGCCTACCTCGAGGACCCTGACAAGATCATCCTGGGTAAGTGGACGTCCTTTTACAACTGCGATCACTAAATTTGTCTTTGGGTGCCGGCTGGCTTTTGGAGTGACTGCTGGATCGGGAAGCTGGTAGGGGCGTGAGCCTCGCCAACTCTCTCCTCGGCCGTGGTGGATAGACGTGTCCTAGAACCACAGGTCACAACCCTGGGGGACGCCCCGGTGGTGGTGGAGACCTGGGGACGCCCGGACTTCTCTGTTTGGCGGGAGGAAGGCATTGCTGCTTCCTTCCAGGTTGTTAGTGAAACTGTTAGGTTTTTGCTAGACTTGAACCAACACTCTAGACCCTCGCTTTTGTCGTGTTTGTGGAAAACTTGTTTAGGTGTGTCATTGTCGTTCCGTATTCTTCTGTCTCTCCTAACTTTCTTATTGTGCTTTGAGTTTCTCTCTCCTGCCCCACTGGCCATGGGGCAGACTCCTTCTACTCCCCTTTCTCTAACATTGGACCACTGGTCTGAAGTTTGCAAACGCTGTTCGGACAACAGAAAATTCCCAATCCAGATTGTGAGAGTGGTGAGTGTGGGGTGAGTCTGAGAGAAAGGAGGACCGGTCCGCGTGATTGAAGAGAGAGTGTGAAACTGTGTGAAGTAATCTCTGTTCTATTTGTAATTGTGACCTCTGTATGTTTGGTTATTGACATCATGCACCGCAAGGAATTACATTTCTCTCCCCTTCCCACCTCACATAAGCTACCAGTGAGGCCCACCTACATTATTTTGGCTACTGCAGCAGAACATTGCAGTGGCTGTGAGGAGTTCCACCAGAAGGAGGTAATCAGTGAGAATCTGCAGAGAAGGTATGCTGCTCCCTCGGAAATATCTAGGGGAACGGGGAGGAATGTTATAACCTATGTGTGAGTGTGTGTGTGTGTGTGTGTGTGTGTGTGTGTAGGAGCACCCTGATAGGTCCTCCTGTCAGGCGTGAGTCTGTGGCTCCACGACTGGCACCCTTAAGGTCCCACAAAGGTTATGGAGCCCGAGTGGGCTGTCTGCTACGAAGAACATATGGTCTATGGTGCCGCTGACCTAGTGGTCGACCACAAGTCACAACTGCTGAGTCCATTACGGCTAAGTTCTTCACCGGTAGACAAGCAACTGAATGGTCTCTGTAAAGAGGCACCCCTCCTTTGTCTGTCTCGCATCACCTATCACTATGGGAGGGATGGGAGGAAACCCACTAGTGAAAGATTCTAGGAGACCAAATTTCAGCAGTCCTTTTTCCTCTCTCCCCTTACTAGTGAGAGAAATGGCTAGAGCACACCTGGAGGTCAATTAAAGAGCTAAGCAGCTTTTAGCCCCAGGCAAAGAGAAAAAAAAGGGGGCTAAAAAGACTAGGAAGGAAAACCTCCCACCAAAACAGAAAGGCAGAATCTAGTAAGAGATGCAGCAAACATCAGCAAGGCCACAGAAGGTAGCAAGCAAGCAGACAGAACTTTTCTTCTCCCAATCTCTTGGAAGCCCATGGCAGGTTAGGTCCAGCTCCACACACAGGTTGTGGTTGTGGTGGATGCCCGGAGGGCCCCAGGGACACCTGTAGTAATGCAGAGATCACTGATCAAGTGGTCCACAGCATGATGATTCTCTGAATTAGTGGCCAGCATGTGAGGGGTTAGAGTCCCCTCTGGAGTGGCCAGTATGGGAGGGGTTAGAGTCCCCCTTGGGTTGCTTGTCAAAACACTGAACCTCCAAAGCGTCTTAAGGATCTTTGTAATAACACGTGGCCTGAGTATATATCTAACATCCAGGCCTTCATGGTATTTACCAGGCTTTGCCAAGAAAAGAAAAAATGTCAGATTTGCTGTACGTGTGTCTTAGAAGTAAAGGAACCAGAACAGGACCCCACACCAACTGCACAGGCAGGGGACAGAGGCTGATGCAGCTGCAAAACGCAAGGCGAGGTCCAAGCCAGTGGAGCAGGGCTATTTGCCCTGGGGGATTGCCCTTCCTTTCTCAGTCTATCAGTTTCCTCTACCCTTCCAAAAGGGTCAAATCATAACTAAAGATCAATCGATCAACTGTATATGTGTGTGTGCACGTGCGTGTGTGGTGGCCATCAATTGTTTGCAGTTGTCTTGTCTGTGTGAAATGTTGAAGTGTTAAATGAAACCAAGTTGAAATCAAGAGCAAATTGTTGAGCCAGGGATAGGCAATGTGTTCCAAACTGAGTGTTGAGCAGGAGGAGAAATTGAAGTGTTCAATTTAAATCTTATGGTAAAAGGTTAAAAGGTATAATTGTAAAACCTTTTAAGTGTTCCTGATTCCTGAAATTCTCTCTGCTCCCGAACTTGTGCTGTTTAGAGAGGGTGGGAGCTAGAGCCAGAGTCAGCAAAGAGATAAGAACTTTGTGAGATAGTGCAGAGCTTTACCTCATAAGTTTAGGTTAAATTCTAATGAGAAATTAGGCCGTTTTTGAAAATTAATTAAGGTACAAAAACTGTTGCAATTAAATCAAAGAAGGTCTTGTGTTTCATGAAAAATTGGTTGTTTAAATGTTTTTTTTTTTATGTTGGTACATATTCGTTTTATTTCTGCAATAGGGTAATCACCTCAGCCTGATAAATCTGGTAGAATTCCAGAGTAGCCCTTGCTGGAGAGAAAAAAAAAATGGTGAATCTCTTTAATATTCAAGGAGCTAGGAATGTTCGTTTAAATTTAGTGGCTTCTAAACATGGAAAATTAAAAGAATTGTAGGAAGTAAATGACAGCAATCAGTTTTTCTTTTTCAGACTTTGTTTTTAATCTGCCCGGTATGTGCTATTATTGAGATATCTTAATACATGTGAGCTTTGCCAACAGGTATCAACCTAGTCTTTACCTTGAAAGTCTTAGTTATTCACAAGCGTAAAATCTTTACTGTTACTTGGTAGCAATCTTTTGGGTATTCTAACTTTGCATTGTTTGTGTTCCTAAAAACTGGAATTCTGAAGATAAAATTTTAAATGTTTTCTGGATAATTTCTAATATGAAGTGAACCTTTGCCAGGCATAAATTTAAAAGAACTTTAATTGTGAGCGGGTCAGCCTCTTGAATATGTATGGAACTGATTTAATGCTTTAAAGTAGTTTTGCTATGCTAGATGAGATAATAACTAGTAACTTGTTTCCAAATTCGGGAGATTAATCTGTACTGAGCTCTGTAAAGTAAGGCAGTTAAACCTTTAGGGTGTAACTATAAGAAGTCTAGATAATGCATTTTAAGTAACAAAAAGATAATGGATGGAGATGTCTGTGGGAAAAAGGAAGGAATTCTGTTAAAGTGAAGGCTTGTTTTTACAGGAAAGTTATAGGACAGAATGAATGTAAAGGAATGTGTAGAAGGTCGGAGGATGTTGAGTAAACAAACTATGAAACTCTTTTCTGAAGAATTGTTCTAGTACCTTTTTGGTAAGATCTATGGAAAGAATATTAGACAGATGATATGGACTCCTGTTACAGTGTTCCTAAAAATTGGTAATTAGGGTTTTGACATGAAATTAAATAAGTCACACAGGATACTGTTAAACTGTCTGCTCTATTTCAACAGGACTTTATGCTTCTTTTAAGCAGTTCCAACAGCAAATTGGTGTATTGCACTTCATTGTAAGTAAAGTGAAATATATGCTTTTCTCTCTTTACACTTTCAGTACGTCTTTTGATGTTTCACAGCACTGTGTTGGTTTGCATAAACTCAAACAAAATATTTCCTCTCTGTAATAGGGCCTAGCCCTCTTGCAGACAGGAAAACCAGTATGGGACCCCAAGGCCCTCTTCCAGGGAAAATAGAAGTCAAAGGGATTGGTCTAAATGACAGAAGCATGTAGTTATCACAGGTACAGCTGCAAGTACCCTACAAACCTCAGGGAGACCCTAGAGGCAGGCCGGCTGAAGGAAGAACTGAAAATCATCTCCGCTGTGAAGAACAAGGAATCTGCCAATCTGTGTTGACTGACAACTGCCTGGGCCATGCAACAAGGACAGCTGCTGTAGGAGGGAATGGCTTCAGCCCCAAAGAGGGATGTTGTCATGCTCTGCTCAACCCAGTGGAAGAGGCCCGAGGTCACCTGTAGCTCATTATGGAACCTGATCTTCATGGCCAAGCCTGGGGTAGCCCTGACATAACAGGTAGAGACATTAAAATACCATGATTGATGTTGGCCTGCTCTGTCTCAGCCAATTCCCAGGACTTCTTAGTAGTAACGGGGGTGGGTACCCTAAGTGGAGAGTTCTCCGGTCTTGCTGTGTTTATGCAAAAGAACCAGTCAGGTTTATTAAGTCATTTGACAAATTTAAAGTAAAGGTAGAGAGAAAACCATATTTGTATAACTTTTGTAAAGATCAGATTCTAAATCTACAGAAAGGTAATTGAATAAATGTATCCAAATAGGCTTGATTTAAAGGTAACCCCTTGGCTAATCCAGGTTGCTTAAGTTTGCTAATAGGCCAAGGGTTTTCAAGATAGCATCCAAATTGGTTGGATGTTTATTCTTAGTTCTATGAGTACACAGTCATTTGGAAATTCTAAGATTCATAAGGATTTTAAAAGCTTTTAATTCTTGAGCCATCATGGTACCAATAACTCATCCAGTAACATTAGGGAATAACAATTGTCCATGGGAAGGGACAAAACAGGGCAGTTTAGAGTAACTCAGAACTGTGTTTTATGTGTCATAAATCTTAAGGATCGACAGCTTGACTTTGTGCAAAAGTTCAGATGATCAGTGTATAGTCATCTATTGGTTCTAACACATTCAGTGAGAGGGGCAAGGCTTTTCTATGTTGTACAAAAAAGCCAGAGAGGTGCCTTGGTGTTTCTATGAGAAAAATCTGGACACAAAATGTTTGATTCAATTTCGTGTTACCTTAACACTGTGTTTTCTACAACAGCAAAGTATTCTGCCCTCACTAGGGCAAAGAGGGACTTTTACTCCTCCAGGGCCTAATCATTTCTAAGTAATGTTCTTAGCCTAATTGATCTGATCTTTTCTTGCAGATAATAATATCTTCAGAAAATCTGATCTGTTCATTGCATGGGACCCATTTGGAGATTTCACTCCTTGCACAGGCAGGGTCTACAGTCCCTTTGTCAGCATGAAGCAGCTCCAGAAGATGGATCTTCACCCATTTTCCCTTAAAAATATAAGGCGGTTGAAATCTCTTAAAAGAAATATGATGTGGATAGATTGACAGGAAAGCGGCCCCATGGCAGTAAAGCAACCTAGTCCAGGAAGAGTGCTGCTTCTACCCAGACCACTCTGGGATAGTGAAGGAAGCGCGGAGAGGGTGGTTTGAGTCTTGGTTTGCGCAGTCCCCTGACTACCTTGCTTTCAGCCCTAGCCAGGCCCCTCATCATATTTTTATTGATTTTGACATTTGGGCCTTGCCTTCTTGATAGGCTACTTGCATTCATCAGAGACCGGGTGGGTGAAGTCAAGTTGTTAGTACTCAGGCAACAGCATCAGGCCCTACGGAGTGAAGGTCTCTAATGGTCTCTAGGATTAGAGACACCCCCATAAGAAAAGGGGGAATGAAAGAATGGCCCCTCGCCCACAGAACACAAAAACAGGTACGAGGAGTAACTGATAAAATGATGGCTCAACAAGAGCACAACAGGAAGGGCCTTAAGCAAATAATTCCAGGGAGGGCTATAAGACAAACATTCCCCCGAGAAGTTGCTCTCTATATTTGGTGTGGTATGCAAAAGACTGGGAGACTGGGCCCATGCCGTGCCAAATATGGAAAGGAGTATTAGGCATGCTCAGGTTGGTAGGCGATGGTTACCTGGTACAAAGTGATTGGCTGCCTGCGTGCAGACCTTGATGTAATATTTTAAATCTATTGGATGGTTATGTGTGGGCTTTTCTGTAGCGGCGGGAATTATCTCTTAAAAGATCCTCCCTGGAAGGGCTCGGGGCTCTTAGCCACTGACCGCTTGGGGTCACGCTATGAGCCCGAGTATACTCGCTTATTAATAAAACCCTTGCTTTTGCATAGGACTTGGTCTCTCAGAGTTTTCCTTGGTAGGAGCGGCGTTCCGAGGCTCCCAGTCAGTCACCCCATCGGGTGGCCAACCCTTACAATATAAGAATTGCAAAAAGAAAACTATAAAGTATTTGTTAAATATGCTAAAGGAGACCTACACAAGTTATAGCAATTTTATTGCCAGGGATTTAATGCATGGTGGCATTCTTCAATCCACAGAAACAACACTATCGCTATTAAAAGCCCAAGTGGTTATTTTTGCAAAACTGATGAACTGATCATAAAATTGAAACAGAAATGCCAAGTATCTACAGTTGTCAAAACAAGGGAAAAAGTTGGAGGATTTACATCTTACTAGAATGTTAAAGTATTCCAGACAGTCTGATGCTGGGTAAGGAAAAGCATGTAGATCAATTGAACAGAAGAATCCAGAAATATAGTTTTACACTCTAGTCAGTTGTTTTCAACAAAGTCAAGAGAAATCAATGGAGGAAATACGATTTCAAACAAGTGGTGTAGGAACAATTGCATGGTCATATGCAAAAAGAATAAAATGAGTCCCTGTACACACCATATGGAAAAATTAACTAAGAATGGGTCCTAGACATAAATATAATAAAATATAGATGAAACCATAAACTAACTTTCCATTATATTTATTAATCAGTGTTTTCTTAGAGACAACCTCAAAATCACAAGCCATACCAGAAAAATAGTAAATCAGACAACACTGAAAAATTTTAATGTTATGCTAGAAATGACTCTATCAAGAAAGTGAAATCAGAGCCCATAGAACGGGAAAATATTATTTGCAAATTATAAATTCGATGCAAAGCATATAATCAGAAAACATAAAGAATCCATTCAACCCCATAATAAAAGGACAGGAAAAATTTTCCTGACCCCAAAAGAGCTTCTCACGTTCATTGATTTACAGAAAGCCTTTGATTCTGTGGAGACTGAAGCAGTCATCGAAGTCCTAGCCAAACAGGGTGTTCAAACCCAATACATCAAGATCCTTCGTGAGCTGTATTACGGATTCACCACCAGGATCTCACCATTCTACAAAGAAGTGATCATTAATGTGAAAAGAGGGGTTCGACAGGGTGATACCATTTCACCAAAACTGTTCAGTGCCACTCTCGAGAACATCATGCAACAATGAGAATGGGAAGGAATGGGAGTGAAGATAGATGGTCGGCAACTACACCACCTCCGCTTCGCTGATGACATCGTTCTAATAACACCAAACATTAGCCAAGCGGCACAAATGCTGGCTGACTTCGACCAAGAATGTGGAAAGATAGGTCTATAGCTGAATCTAAAGAAAACAATGTTCATGAAGAATGAACTAGTTCCTGAGGCCCCATTCACTCTCAATGGAACAAACATCTCTGAATGTAGCAGTTATGTGTACCTAGGTCGAGAAATCAACATGATGAACAACCTAAAACCTGAGCTGCGCAGGAGGAAGAGAGCGGCATGGAATGCCTTCAAAGGCATCGAAGAAATAGCTAAAAGGACAAAGAACCTCTGGCTCCGGGCACATCTCTTTGACTCTACCGTTCTCCCTGCATTAACATATGCCTCACAGACCTGGGCCCTATGAAAGCAGGATGAGAATGCTATTCAGGTCTCCCAGAGAGGAATTGAAAGAGCTATGCTTGGAATATCATGCCTCACTCAAGTGAGAGAAGGAATCGGAGTTCTGACCTCTGTCGCTATTCCAGAATCAGGGACTCTGTCTCGTTTGCCAAGGCATCGAAAATCAGATGGGCTGGACATGTAATGCGATTTGGAGACAACTGCTGGACTAGAGCCATTACTGACAGGATCCCACGGGATGTCAAAAGATCACGTGGTCGCCCACCTACAAGATGGTCAGACTTCCTTGTTAAGACCCTGAATGAACGGTTTGAGGCTCTTCATATTCCTGAATCAACCAGATGTCATTGGGCTACATTGGCACGTGATAGGGTCCAATGGAAATGTTACTGGCGCCCGCTAGAGCAAATCAATGAATAACGGGATGCAAGTGATCAAGTGATCAATAAAAGGACAAATGAGACTTTCAGAATGAGTATCTTTAATAGACTATTTCTCTAAAGGAGAAACATAGACCTGTAAAGATGTTCGATATTGTTGGTTTTTTCGGAAATGTAAATACATTAAGTAAGTACAGTAAGTCATTATACTGTACCTTTTAGGGTAGTTACAAAAAAAGAAACAGAAAATAACAAAAGACTTGAAGAGGACATTCAAGAATTGTATCCTTCTGTATTGTCAGAAACGTAAAATACTACTATAGTTTAGTTCTTACATTGTTGGAGGACAGGTTTAGCTAACCTGGGAGCTTTTGTTGTTTTGCCCACTCCCAGCTTAATCTTATTTAATCCAAGGTTCATTCTAATGAGACCTCTCTTCTATGTAGACACTGCTAGAGGGTGTGGCAGTTACAGAAGTCACCTTGATTGAATAACTTCTGACTTATACATCTACTAAGACTTCTATGTTTTCTAGATTGGGCACAGCTCCTCTTTATACCCACTGCACCCAGTGTGGGACAGTTAGAATTTACCAGGAGACTATCACCCTGGCTACGCTGAGACTATAGGAAAACTATAGGAAAGATCATACTAGTTTGCTCTAAACAGGCGAGTGTGACCCTTTCAGTACACGAGAACAAGATACTCAGAATCACCCTGGTGCAGATAATAATAAGGACCTTGTGGGTACCATCTAGATTACATGAAGCTCATGAAGTTAAGATGTATTACTTTATACCAGCCCCCTCTCTCCAGTGTTTTACATAAGAGATAATCTTGGTAGAAAGGATTAGATCTTGGCTTAACCTTTGTTTATACCTGCAATAGGGTGTGGCACTACACTAAACTCTGTTTAGCACTAAACTAAACTCTGTTTAGAGTTCTTTGTTGACATGACCCTCCCGGTTGGATTACTTTGGTGTATATAAGGGGCTGACTTGAGGCCCCTTCACTTTTGCCTTTTGGGCCTTTTAGCCTTCGGCTTTTGGCTCCCTCAGCCTTGCGGCTTTTGGCTTTTTGCTCTTTGGCCTTTTGCTCCTTCTTCTAGGTAAGACTCAGCTCGGGTGAGATCCTCTCTCTTTTGGTGGGAGACGTAGGCTCTCTTATATGGTCTAAGTTTGGACCAGAGCTGGAGTTTGTTCATTATATTGGAGTGCTGTGGAAGAGCTTTTGTACTATTAAAAGCCTTTTTTGGATCTGCACCGAACTTGTGAGTTTTCATCTGTTCTCTCGGCGTCCTTAGAGGTAGAAGAGAACCTCTGTCCTGACACTGTCGGGGACCCCGGCGGCATTCCCCGACATTACATAAAAAGTTCAAACTTTGTTTTTTGAGCCACACCCAGATTTGTTCAGGGGTGACTCCTGGCTCTGCACACAGGAATTACTTCTGGCAGGCTCTGAGGAGCACTGGTGGTGTTAGAGATCAGACTCTGGTCAGCCGTTTGCAAAGCAAGCTCCCTGCCAGCGGTACAATTTCTCTGGTCCCCCAAATAGTAAACTTATACAGCTCATCTGTCTGTATAAGTAAACTTATACAGCTCATTCATTTGTTATATCCAAAACAAATGAAAACATGCTCACATAAATGCTTATAAAAATGCTCACAGCGGTATTACAGTAGTCAAAGGTGGGGGATAGCCCATTGTCTATCAACAATGAATAAGACTTGTATCCATACAATGGAATGCCCTTGGTTAAATAAAGGAAACAAAGTACAGATATAAGCTGCAACATAGAGGAGCCTCTATATTAAACTTAGTGAATGATATCATCAACATAAATCTCATATGGTATGATTTTGTGTGTACATAATGCACAGGGAAGGTAAGTTTGTAGAAGCAGAAAGTTGCTTACAGATACAGAATGACTGCATTTATCTGCATAACATAAATATATATGTACATATTATGATACCAATATCCAAGGTCAAGTGAAACATATATCAGGAGGTCTTGTCAAAGGTGGAAATAATCACAAACGTGTGGGAGTCAGAGGCTAGGTAAGACAGAAAATGGAACAATGTGCTAACAATTGTTGAGGGTACTAATGCCAACCTAGAACTGAGTATTAAATAGAGGCAAAAAGATACACATGACAACCCTTTAATGTATGTTCTGTAATCCATAGTCTGGAGGGAAGGAAAAGAGAAAGAGAGAGAAATGGAAAGAAATAAAGAACCTGCCATGGAGGAGGGCTGGGGAGGGGGAGGGAACCGGGGACGTTGGTGGTGGGAGATGGGCACTGGTGGCGGGATGGGTGTTGGAACACTGTATGACCAAAACCCAAATATGAACTTTTTAATTGTATATCTTTGTAATTGTAAAAATAAAAAAAATTTAAAAAAAAAAGAAAGTTGCTTAAGTTGTGTGTGTGTGGGGGGGGGGGGTAAAGTGTGCATAGGAGGGCAATTAAGAGTGACTGCTAATGTGTGTGCTGCGGGCTGTGAAAATATTCTAATAGGCTAGACCAGATTATGGTAATATTTGACTTCTGGATTAGATGTTTCCTGAAGTCTGGAAGGTTCGTTGCCACGCAGATCTTTCATAGTCGAAGCTACAAAATTTAAAAGACACCGTTTCCTTCACATTAGAGCTTCTCTTCAGCCTGATGAGTTGATGAAGGATGTAATCAAACTTTCAAGTGTCTCTGTCTTTTTGTTTGTTTGTTTTGGGTCACACCTATGCTCAGGGGTTACTCTTAGCTCTGCACTCAGGAATTAATCCTGGTAGGACCTGGGGATTATATGGGATGCTGGAGATGGAACCCAGGTCAGCCTCATCGAAGGCAAGTACCCTACCACTGTACTATCGCTCCAGCTCTGTGTCAGTGTTCATCACCCCTATGGGCCCGTGTTGAGTGTGTTTTGTGATCATGGCATCTCCCCTGCCAGGTAAGTATTAAGTGTGTTTTGTATTCTCTACTTTCCCCCAGGTTCTTCACAAACAGAAATGGGCCTATCCTACCATATGTAGTCACATACGTTTCTGAAAACACAAATGCCATAGAGTTTAACCTTCCTACAGCATCACCATCTGTAAAGGTTCTATTTTTAGGGGTGACTATTGCTCTCACGGGACAGCATGCAGAAGTCAAAAGGTTTTGAGGCCAAGTGTATCACACACATGAAACAGGTGGGTGGGAGGCATGTGTGAATGCAAAAGGCACTGCAGACCAGATGACAGTTTATTCTTATTCTTATTCTCACTGAAAGTCCTATTTCCATTGAAAGTTCAAGGAACCTTGTCAGAGTAGCTAAAGCCTCAAATGGGTAAAACTTCACCATAACATGGAAGGAAAATCTTGAGAAATATTCATGAAGTCACTATTGAACATTTTCTACACGTAAAAACTGTCATTTCTTGTGTTGCCTCTTAACCATTATTTAAGTATGTCTCCTCATAGTGGAGTGTTTGTCATTCTACTGTTTAATTAAATTTTATTTCATGGTTTAAAGCATTCCTTCATTTGGCTTGTCTTTATGCAGAAATGATCAGCCCTATTTTAGCTTTCTGAGGCAGAACTATGCAAATGTTTTGATTAAATGATAAACTAAACAGTTTTGCCAGAAGCAGCTCTTTCCACAGGAGATGATCTGCTAAATTATCCAAGCAAAATGGAATAATGCCAATTTCTAGCAGATGTAGGAAAACTGATAGAAGGTTCTAAAAGTGTCCATGATCAAGCAACACACAAACACACACACACACACACACACACAAAAAAAAAAAGAGGTTAGATGATTCTCCTCTTTTCTAAAAAAGAGACCAACAATCAGAAACAAAGGAAAGTCAGAAGACCTGGTCACAAGCAGTGGTGGCCTTTTGTTCTGATCTCTTATCTCCCATTTAAATTTTGTGCTACAGAGGCAGCCTATTTACACATTCCAAGACTAGTTTGCACATTTGTTCAATTTGAAATTCACATTCCTATAAAAAAAATAGTTGGTTATCTCTATCATAGTCCAGCTCCTGAGAAACTTTTAAATGCATATGTAATTAAAATACAGCATTAAAAGGGTCAGCATTTTCAATAAAACAGTAAAAAGAAGCCTGTAGCAATATTAGTAATTCAAGCAGGAAAATATACACAACTCCACAATTTACTTTTACAGTTAAACTTTCACAATTTTTCTGTTTTAAATAGGAAACAATGCTTAATTGGTATATCAACATATATATGTCTTTTTTTCTAATGATTTTGGTATTTATTTAATTACTATTTTATTTTATTATTTTTATTTAATTTTATTTAATTATTTTTGATTATTATTAATTTTTATTTAATTTTTTTTTTTTTTGCTTTTTTGGATCACACCCAGCGATACTCAGGGGTTACTCCTAGTTCCACACTCAGGAATTACTCCTGGCAGTGCTCAGAGGACCATGTGGTATGCTGGGGATTAAACTTGGGTCAGCCACATACAAGGCAAATGCCCTAATCTCTGTGCTATCACTCCAGCCCTTGGTATTTATTTTATAACTAAGATTTCTTTGTAAACACAAGATACTGTTGATATGTGTTTACATGGAAAAGCACATTATAAAATATGAACAAAGTGAAAGGTGATGACCAACAAAAATAATTTTGACAAATAATGACTTAATATCTACAGCTATAAAATTTACTAAACTTAATAAGAAAAAGATTTTCAAATGTAAATATAAAGTTATCAAAGAGCATGGGTAGATAATTATGATAATAATAGCGATGCACAAATACATGAGAATATGTTTAATTTAACTCACAGTGAAATAAAAACATGAATAAGAAAGATACTGATTTAAACCAAAATATTTGTTTAGAAATGAAGAAGCGATCAAGACTACGAGTGTAGGTAAAGTTTTGATGAAGGGGAACTTGCATACTTTGCAATGGGAATAGAAATCTCTCCAAACGTGTTCAGAAGCAATTAGGTGAAATCTATCAGAGTAGTCCAAATAGAAGCATATTTTGGCCCAACAATCTCACATCTCAGCCATGATGCTATAAAGTGTGAGGAGGTCTATGGGGGCGGGGAATATTCCAGAAATGTGTAAAGGCAACTTGCAGAAAAAATGTAGCATGAGTTCAGCCTTACAGAGCATTGTTGGAGGACAGGTTCAGCTATTCTGGGAGTTTTGTTGTTTTGCCCACTCCCAGCTTAATCTACTTAAGCCAAGGTTCATTCTAATGAGACCTCTCTTCTATGTAAACACTGCTAGAGGGTGTGGCAGTTACAGAAGTCACCTTGATTGAATAACTTCTGACTTATACATCTACTAAGACTTCTATGTTTTCTAGATTGGGCACAGCTCCTCTTTATACCCACTGCACCCAGCGTGGGACAGTTAGAATTTACCAGGAGACTACCACCCTGGCTACGCTGAGACTATAGGAAGACTATAGGAAGGATCATACTAGTTTGCTCTAAGCAGGCGAGTGTGACCCTTTCAGTACACAAGAGCAAGATACTCAGAATCACCCTGGTGCAGATAATAATAAGGACCTTGTGGGTACCATCTAGATTACATGAAGCTCATGAAGTTAAGATGTATTACTTTATACTAGCCCCCTCTCACTCTCCAGTGTTTTACATAAGAGATAATCTCAGAAGAAGAGATTAGTCCTTGGTGTAACCTTTGTTTATACCTGCAATAGGGTGTGGCACTACACTGTTTAGAGTTCTTTGTTGACACATCCTCCTTGGATACTTTGGTGTATATAAGGGGACTGACTTGAGGCTCCTTCGGCTTTGGCCTTTTAGCTTTCAGCTTTTTGGCTCCTGTGGCTTTTGGCTCCTCGGCCTTTTGCTTTTGGCTTTTGGCTTTTTGCTCTTTGGCCTTTTGCTCCTTCTTCTGGGTAGGACTCATCTCGGGTGAGATCCTCTCTTTGGTGGGAGACTTAGGCTCTTTTGTATGGTCTAAGTTCGGACCAGAGCTAGAGTTTGTTCATTATATTGGATTGCTGTGGAAGAGCTTTTGTACTATTAAAAGCCTTTTTTGGAACTGCACCGAACTCGTGAGTTTTCATCTGTTCCCCGGCATCCTCGGAGGTAGAAGAGAACCTCTGTCCTGACACTGCCGGGGACCCGGTGCCGTTCCCTGACAGAGCATGAAATGAGTCGTCAACAAGCTCAGCTCTGCATGAGTATGTGAGACATGAGAGAAGGTCAAACATAAATGATAGATTTGGGATAGATTTGGAAAGTAGAAGCAGAGAGGAGAAACAAAACTATAAGATGGCAGTGCTGCTGCTGATTCTCTCCTGGGCATAGTTCAACGTTTACAGAACTGCGTGAGCTGGACCTGGGTGCAGAAGGAGACTGTCCTCATGCGTGTCAGGCAGCAGAACTTGGTGGCTCTTGGCATCTCCTCCGGGGAACCATGCTGACAGCATCTAGGACCGGGGCCATGGACTGCCACATCTCACTGTCCAAAGGGAGGTTCCCTTTTCTCTTGCTTCCTCCCGCAGAAGACTCTCATGGCAGTCTGCACTGGCAGGTCTTGCTGGCATAGTGACATGTCAGAGACCCTTGGTACCGAGGATCCCTTCAAGGGGGAAATCGTTAGAAAGCTGCAACTTGCTCCTCCCTCCTGCTTCCCTCCTGTCCTTCCTGGCCTCCGTCTCCCCTAGCTGCCCGTGTCTAGTGTGCTGGCATATGCATCATATCTAGGGACAGACCCGGGATCATCAGGAAATAAAACCCGGGGAACTGATGCCTTCTCCCCACTCCTCACTGGAAAGCTGGAGATTAGAGCAGGGGCTGCAGGAACACCCACGTTTCTTCATCCCCTGCAAAAGTCCACAGTACAAGGAGCCAGCAGAAATCAGGGTGCGATAACATAAAGTGCAGCAAAGGAAAGACCACGAGGAGTTTTTCTCGCCTTCTGGTGTAGGTGGGCCCCTCAGGTGGCTTATGTGAAGCGGGAAGGGGAGAGAGATGGTCGCTTTCTCCCCCAGCCGCCTCTACTGACCAGGACCCGCTGGGCGAGGCTTAGGACTGATAAAGTCTGCAATGAGCCCCTGCATAGCGTGGGCCTGAGCCCCACCAGCCCCACGAGGTGGCCGTTAAGCCACACCTGATGTCCGCTTGATCTCTAGGCACGGGTGTTGATCCCCACCACCTGAGATTTCTCGGGGAGCCACGGACTCAGGCTGGAGCAAGGAATTGCTCTTTCCAGGAAAGGAAAGTCAGTCCTAAGTCTTACCTAGGGTTTCCTCAGGGTTCTTGTCTTCCTCGCAGAAAAAGAATTTTCAGGAGTAGGCAAGCAGTGAAGTAAAACAGATTTTATTAAGGAGGTTTTAGGACGGGGAAGGAATAGGGAAAGAGAGAGTAACGTGCTCAAGGGAGAACGTGGGCTGCTCCAAAGGTGGAGAGTGATCCCAGGCTGATTTCCAAAGGGGGGATTTTATCTTCCTGGGCTGGAATGCTCTGGAATCTTCTGCTGAGCCATCAAAGTTGATGGGGGCTTAGGGCAAGGCAGAAGGTGGACCCAGCTTCCTCGGGGTCTATTGTTGGTTAATGGGTCTTATCAAGTCTTCATTCCTGGCTCCAAAAGGTATGCCTAATGGTGACAATTCACTGCCATGCACGCCCCCTCCTGTCTGCCTGCCTACATCACTTCCTCGGGGGGGTGAGGGATGGCTGCTCACATCACTCAGAGTCTGCATGAGGACTGGTGGGCAGGGAGCCCTGGAACCACAACGTCCTAAGGTGACACTGGTGACAGAAAAGGAACCCCCAATCTAGGCACTTAAAGTTAATGCTGCCGAATCAAAAGCAGGAACTCCTGAAAACTCTGACCTTGAAATGGAAATCCCAGGGAGCTAAAGTAGCCTTCAGCCAGGAAGCAAGCAAGAGGCCTTCAAGGCACCTACAGCATCTTAAAATCAAAGTACCTCAGGGCTGGAGAGATAATTCGGAGAAAATGCACCTGCCTTGCACAGTAGTTGTAGCACTGGTTTGAATTCTTGCTTCCACATATGGTCCTGGGAGGTCTTGCCAGGTTATTCCTGACCTCAGAGCTAAGAATGTCACCTGAGCACTGCTGAGTATGGCCCAAACCAGAAACTAAAATAAAACAAAAGTATCTCATTCTCTATGTGTGTGCTGTGTGGCTCATTGGTTTGTTCTCCCTGGGGCATGCAAGATGGCAGCCTTGTCACCTTCACTAATGCTGAAAAGGATGATTCCATGCAAGACACAGATGAAAAAGGAGTCATTCCAGTTATCACATTGGCATGTCTTATGCTTTGTTGCCACATAGTACAGACTCTGTGACTAACCAAAGATCAATGAGTTCAAGTGTTAGATGACAGCTTAGCTAGCTTTGGATCTTTGTTGTTTAAGCTATTTCATGTCTTTAAGCCAGGGTTCATGCTAATGAGATCTCTCTTTTGTGTAAACACTAATTGAGGGTATGGCAGTTACAGGAGTCATTTTGACTCTGAACTAATAACTTTTGGAATATTACTATAATCTCTGCTATGATTTTCAATGCTATCTAGATTGGGCACAATTCTTTTTAATACCCACTGAGCTCAGCTTGGGACAATTAGAATTTACCAGGAGACCACCACTCTGGCTATATTGAGGCTACTGCTTATCAACTCTGTCAAGATCAAAGGAGGGAATCTTGCTAGTTTGCCCTCTGGCAAGCGAGGCATGACCCTTTCAGTAAACAGAAGACAGACACTCAGAATGACCCTGGTGCAGAGTAGAAATAAGAAGGACCTTGTGGGTACCATCTGGGTTGCATGAAGCCTATGAAATTATGATGTGATTCTCCCCATGAATATACATCATTAAGATGTATTTCTCTTTATACCAGCTATCCCTCCACCCCCTCCAGTGTTTTGACATAAAAGAAAGTCTCGAGGAAGGGACTAGGCCCTGGCATTATCATTTGTTTAGACCTGAACCATGTACACCTGAACCATGTACACCTGAACATGTACACCTGAAAGCTGACTCATTGATCTTTGTTAACACAACCCACCCTGAAGAAAGGATTCTGGCCTTTGGGTATATAAAGGGACTGACTGAGGCAGAGCCATCCATTTTGGTGGGAGACCTGGGCCCCAGTGCATGACTAACCAAGGGCTAGAGGTCCTTGTTACTATAATCATTGTTACTATAATCATTATCTTGGATTGTAGTAGCAAAGCTTGTTTAAGTATTGGTAATTATTAAAGGCTTTTGGAACTTAGCTGAACTTGTGGTTTGTCCAATTGATGTTGGTCCTTGAGATGAAAGGGAACTTGTTCCCCAATATTGTTGGGGACCCTCGTGGCTCCCTAACATTCAAGTTCAACCACAACCAGAACAATCCAGGAAAATTCTCACAGTCCTCTTTCCTCTTTCTTTCAACTGAAATTGAGTTTAATAAGTGCTCTTTAATGAATTATCACATCAAATGCACTTGGCATTGATGTGTTCTAGAAGAATTGACTTTTATTGGCATTTTTTCAATTAGAAAAATTGAAAGAATAAGAATTTGTCTTCTTATTCTTTCAATTAGAAAAATTGAAAGAATAAGAATCTGTCTTCTCAATCTACAGAGTGGGAAAGGATATTCACCCAATACCCATCTGACAAGGGGTTAATATCCAGGATATATCAGGCACTGGTAGCACTCCACAAAAAAAACAGCCAACCCCATCAAAAAATGGGGAGAAGAAATGAACAGAAGCTTCCAAAAAAGAAGTTCGAATGGCCAAAAGGCATATGAAAAAGTGCTCTTCATCTTTAATCATCAGGGGAGATGCAAATCAAAACAACAATGAGGTACCATCTCACACCAAAGAGACTGGCACACATCCAAAACAGCAAGAACAACCGGTGCTGGCGTGGATGTGGGCAAAAAGGGACTCTCATCCACTGTTGGTGGGAGTGCCGACTGGCCCAGCCCTTTTGGAAAACAATATGGGCATTCCTCCAAAAACTAGATATTGAGCTCCCATTTGATCCAGCAATAGCATTCCTGGGAATATACCGGAGAGACCGAAAAACACATAGCAGAAACACTATCTGTACTTCTTTGTTCATCTCTGCGCTATTCACTATAGCTAGAATCTGGAAACAACCTAAATGCCCGAGAACAGAGGACTGGCTAAAGAAACTGTGGTTCATCTACACTATGGAATACTATGCAGCTGTCAGAAAAGACGAAATTATGAAATTTACCTGCAAATGGATGGACATGGAGACTATCACTCTGAGTAAAATTAGTCAGAAGGGAAAGGACAGCTATAGAATGACTGCATTCATTAATAGGATATAAATAGATACCAGTGTTTTATTAAATGTGGGAAATGGTAATGGCAGATTAAAACTCACCATTGAATATACACAAAGAGACCTAAGTGATAAACTATAAATATCTGCAGGGCTAGCCATAATGTGTAAAATAAGAGGGAGAGAGGTGCAGAGACAGAGACAGAGAGAGAGAGAGAGAGAGAGAGAAAGAGAGGAAATGGGGGTACCTGCTATTGAGGCAGCCTGGGGGTGGACAGGAGGGGTGTGGTACATTGGTGGTGGAAATGGGGCACTGGTGGAGGGATGGGTGCTGGAATACTGTATTACCAAAAACAAATTATGAACACCTTTGTAATTGTATGTCTCATGGTGGTTAAATAAAAAATAAAAAAAAAAAATAAAATGTTCCAAATATTAAAAAAAAAAGAATTTGTCTTCTTATTTATTAGAAAATAATAAATGGAAAATCTTTAATAGCCTATGTGTGCTGTGAACCATCCCTGTTTCTGACATGAACGTGTATTATTTCTATTTTTTTATAACAAGAGACAAGCAAAAATATGCCATTATTTTATAGGTTATCTAACAAGATAAATGAAGAAGTTTGAATTCATGTCTGCTTGGGTCTACATTCTATTTAAACTCTACTCTTTCAGTGTGTTGTTCTACTAGGGTGTGTGGTCACAACTGGTGTGTGAAGCATTAGGCATACACAGTACCCAGGATAATTAGGAATTCCTGAAGGCAATTATCTCCAAGGACTGCCAAACTACCAAATATTTACCAATGCATCTGGAAGCAAGACAATTATCTCTCTTAGTGCTTACATAATAGTGCACAGAGCTAGATAATAAACAAATAATTTAAATACAGCAGGTCTTCCGATAATGTTCCTTCACTGTCACGTGAAGAGAAAAAAGTTCCAGTCAATGCTCAACAAAATAGTTTCATTAAGCCTTTACACTTAAAGTCAGTTTCCAAGAACTTATGAACAATATTCAGAAAGGATTTATTGCATATATATGCATAGGCATACCAAACAACAATACATGCTATGGAGAAGATAAACCAGAGAAGAAGAGCATGGAGTTCTGTGCAGGGTAGACTTGAGAGAAGGTCTATTTAACAGTTAGTCAGAAAGCTATCTCTAAATGTTCTAATATCAGCATTTTCCTGGTGCTGAGCACCAAGGGCAAAGGAAGTCTTCTGACTCTGGGTCGGTCACTGGGAGCAGATATCATTTGCAGTCATGGCCTGTCAATGAGACTTCTCTACTGTTTCAACTGTCACATGGGACTGTTTACATGACTTTATAGACTTACAATGAAGACACTTGCACTGGTCACTTTCTTGAGTCCTCAGCAGTCACAATACTGAATGATGAGTCTTGAGGCACTTCTGTCCCAGAATGCTCTGAGGGACAGGATTGCAGTCGAGGAAAGGAGCAGATTATAGTCAAGAAAAGGAGCCGTATGGGGCAGTAAATTTGGCATTAGCTTCATTATTTTGGGAAATATTCAGATTTGATGAGAATGGGGTCAAAGTGATAATCTTGGAAGAGGTAATTTTCTGCACTTTAAGACAATATTAAAAAGAAGCAACCTTTTGAAAAAACTGATTAGTCAAATATATGGCCATCTTCAAACAAAACCTTCATTTGATTTCTCTGAATTTAATATCACTACTACCTTTCAACACTTCACTCTCCTCTTCTTTTACAAGAATATCACTATCACCAATGCCATCAATATTATCATATCTTTTGCCCCCAGACATTTTGGTCTTATTTTGGTTTTCTTCCCAATATAACATGTAAAGCTGTCAAATAAATATTGTTTGAGTCATCGAAGCAGGAAGCAAACAAGTATAAAAAGAACATTATTTTTAGATTATAAAACAATCTGAGGGGTCACAGAGGTAGTATATCATGTAAGATAATACATCTTGTATGCAGCCAGCCTGCTTTGGTCCCCAGCACCCCATATAGTAAACTCAGTACAGTCAGAAGTTATCCCTGAGCACATAGCCAGGAGTAAGCCCTGGGAACTTGTAGGTGTCAAGCAAAAACATAAAAAAGAAAATTATATGAATACTTTAGCTTAGTTTTCAGGTACTTCCCTGGAAGAGCAATTGATGATATGAAAGGAAATTAACATAATACAATTAATGAATGAAATAAATCTTGGCTTCACAAACTCACTCAAGATACTTCACTAAGAACTAGAGAAAAATAAAAACAAGAATAATTTTTTAAAAGCAAAAATATTAGCAAATGCCCTACATGATGCTTGGTTAGATCATGAATCAAAAAGATTAACATAAAGAACAAATAGAAAAATGTAATATGATTCATGTTGTTTATATATTAGTATCTTTTCAATTTTAATTTTCTTGACCATGATTAAAAAAATTTTTGGTAGGAAATAATTATTAAAGGAGTCATAATTTATGCAGCTTGCTGTCAGATGGTTCACCAAAAATAGTATCTATGTGTGAGTGGGTATACAATATATGAGTTTTTCCTGAAGATAGGTGTGTATCACGCAAAAATATATAATAATGCAAATATGACAAAACTAGTTCCAGAGGCCCCGTTCACGCTTAATGGAACAAACATCTCTGAATGTAGCAGTTATGTGTACCTAGGTTGAGAAGTCAATATGATGGACGACCTAAAACCTGAGCTGTGCAGGAGGAAAAGAGCGGCATGGAATGCCTTCAAAGGCATGGAAGAAATAGCCAAAAGGACAAAGAACCTCCGGCTCCGGGCACATCTCTTTGACTCCACCGTTCTCCCTGCATTAACATATGCCTCAGAGACCTGGCCCCTACGAAAGCAGGATGAGAATGATATTCGGGTCTTCCAGAGAGGAATCAAAAGAGCTATGCTTGGAATATCACGCCTCACTCAAGTGAGAGAAGGAATCCGGAGTTCTGACCTCTGTCGCTATTCCAGAATCAGGGACTCTGTCTCGTTTGCCAAGGCATCGAAAATCAGATGGGCTGGACATGTAATGCGGTTTGGAGACAACCGCTGGACTAGAGCCATTTCTGACTGGATCCCACGGGATGTCAAAAGATCCCGTGGCCGCCCACCTACAAGATGGTCAGATTTCCTTGTCAAGACCCTGAAGGAACAGTTTGAGGCTCTTCATATTCCTGAATCAACCAGATGCCATTGGGCTACATTGGCATGTGATAGGGTCCAATGGAAATGTTACAGGCACCCGCTTGAGCAAATCGATGAATAACGGGATTCAAGTGATCAAGTGATCAAGTGATGACAAAACTGGGTAACTAGGGGTTAATGGTATGTACATATTCACCTAATTACTTGGCATTTTTTCTATAGATTGCTTCATAGTAAATGGTTAGAGAGAAACTGAATACTTTTCGAATAGTGTAATTAGTAACAATCCATTAAAAAGTGAACATGTCTCGAGCCCAGGTAGGCGGCTCCAAGAGGTGGGAATCACTGGGAAGTCGTCAGATGGAGGCGTGGTCGTCCCTTCCCCCCCTCCATCTTGTTCGAGCCTGGTGGCCCTGCCCGCGAGCTGCCCACGGGCCAGCATACAGGGCCTCACGGACGGCTGGGGAGGCTGGCGCTCGGCTCTCGCCGGGCCTAGCTGACCATGGAACCCGAGGAGGGCAGATGGGTTTTGGGAGTGGGCCCGTCGCCTCTGAGGGGTCCCGGAAGCAGCCGGATGAGACTCGCCCATCACACTAGCCACCATTTTTGCTGTCCGGACGCTGGGAAACTGCCTCAGACCAGATCAACAGAGCAAAGCCAGTTCGAGCCCAGGTAGGCGGCTCCAAGAGGCGGGAATCACTGGGAAGTCATCAGGTGGAGGCATGGTCGTCCCTTCCCCCCTCCATCTTGTCGAGCCTGGTGGCCCTGCCCGCGAGCTGCCCACGGGCCAGCATACAGGGCCTCACGGACGGCTGGGGAGGCTGGCGCTCGGCTCTCGCCGGGCCTAGCTGACCATGGAACCCCGAGGAGGGCAGATGGGTTTTGGGAGTGGGCCCGTCGCCTCTGAGGGGTCCCGAAGCAGCCGGATGAGACTCGCCCATCACACTAGCCACCATTTTTGCTGTCCGGACGCTGGGAAACTGCCTCAGACCAGATCAACAGAACAAAGCCAGTTCGAGCCCAGGTAGGCGGCTCCAAGAGGCGGGAATCACTGGGAAGTCGTCAGATGGAGGCGTGGTCGTCCCTTCCCCCTCCATCTTGTCGAGCCTGGTGGCCCTGCCCGCTGAGCTGCCCACGGGCCAGCATACAGGGCCTCACGGACGGCTGGGGAGGCTGGCGCTCGGCTCGCGCCGGGCCTAGCTGACTATGGAACCCCGAGGAGGGCAGATGGGTTTTGGGGAGTGGGACGTCGCCTCTGAGGGGTCCCGGAAGCAGCCGGATGAGACTCGCCCATCACACTAGCCACCATTTTTGCTGTCCGGACGCTGCGAAACTGCCTCAGACCAGATCAACAGAGCAAAGCCAGTTCGAACCCAGGTCGCGGCCGCTTGCCGCGGTCCACTAAAATAGTGAAACAGTAATGTCTTTTAATGCACTGCATTCAACGAAGTGCAGGAAAGTTTGTTGTGAAGGAGATATAAAGAGTAAAGAAATGACATACAGAACCCGCCAGGTGGTTGAGGTGCGGGATGGGGGAGGGAGGTGGGGACATTGGTGATGGGGGATGGGTTTGGGCGGAGGGTGCGTGTTGGAACACTGTGGAATCAAAGCTCTACTGAGCATCTTTCAATTAAAAAAAAAGGTGGAATCTACCACAAACATGTGGGAATCAGTGGTTAGGTGAGACAGAGAAGGGAACAGTGTGCTAATATTTGTCAAGAATGATAATGCCAGCCTAGAACTGAGCATTGAATATAGGAAAAAGATGTACATGATGGTCTCTGAATGTATGTATTGCAATCCACAATGTGTAAGAGAAGAGAAAAAGAGAGAGAGAGAGAGAGAAGAGATAAAGAACTTGCCATAGAGGCGGGCTGGGTGGAGGGAAGTGGGGACATTGGTGGTGCGAAAGGGGCAATGGTGGAGGGATGGGTGCTGGAACACTGTATGACGGAAACCCAAACATGAACATCTTTGTAATTGTATATCACATGGCGGTGTAATAAAATATTTTTAAAAAATTAAATTAAAAAAAAAAGTGAACATGTCAACTGCCTTAAAGTGTGAGACCTCAAGTTCAAGTCCCCACATCACACAAGTAAAATAAATGAATGAACATATGGAATAACCATGACTTTTAGAAAGTGCTAATAGATGAACTTTGCTAAATTTGACTACTTTAATTTATTTTTCTCCCAAAGAATTGGTCCCAAAACATTGTATTAAACTAGTCTGTGCTTAAATTTAAGGTTAAATTTTCTCAGTTGTGAACTTCTTGTTAATTAATTCTTACTTTGGAGGTAAATCCTGAGCATGTTGAATCAACCTGCTAGACATTTAAAAAACTTAAATAAATTCTTTTAAGTCTGGTTATCCCTTTCTAGAGGAGTCAGTACATTTCACATCCTAAGAGAATTTCTAGGATAAACCTTCTACACATATATACACTGTATCATATCCAACAACGTGCTTTGGCTGCCGTGGGCCACTCTGATCCACAAAGAACTGTGGAAATAGAATTTGAGTTGTGGTGGAAAAGCAAATAAATCCCTACAACAAAGCTAGGGTTAAGTAAAGGGAATTACATGACTCAACTGCTGAAAGTTTCGGAGGCGCTAACGTTGCAAGGACCTGATGTTGCTCACTTGTGGGATCTGTAGCTGTTAAGGGCTCATCCTGGCTCATCTCGTCTCATCCTGAGGTACTTTTCTCAGCAAAGAATTCGGCAGCCCAAGTTCCACCATTCACCTCTGGGAACAGTCTTAAAGTGAAGGACTTATTCCTTCATGTAAGTCTCAGAAACCTCATTGGCTCTCTGATATCATGTGCCCTTGTCTGACCAAATTATAGTGAGGGCTGTAAATGGAAGAACTCCCGTCCAGATACACAAATTTCACAGCCAGCTGCCCTAAAAGCTGGCCAACTGTGTCCAATATGTCTAGCGGAAGTGAGGTGCAGCTCTATATCTTTCCACCAATATAACATTTTTAAAGTTTCTTAATGGAGAGGGGGTACTGATGCAAAGAAATACTGGGCCAAGAAAGGGAAACATTTTTACCCTTTTCTGAAAAGCGAATCTGCAAAGGAGAAATCTTCCTCTCCCAACAGATGTGAATTCTGTTTATTTCTGAAGTTCATCCTTCTAGCACTGAAATAGTCTGTCAGTACTGGGACAGTGGAATGGAAAATTCAGGAACGTTTAGGTTGTGGTTTCCCACTTAGAAACTAACCCTCCCCTCATTTCGCTTCCCTGCATGACTTCTGACTGAAGCAATGGTCTCTAGTGTAGTAAAGTCCAAATCCAGGGTCCAGTGTTGTTGGATGACAGATTTAGCTAGTTTGGGAACTTTGCTGTTTTACCCACTCACAGCTTAATCTACTTAAGCCAAGGTTCATTCTAAAGAGATCTTTCTTCTATGTAAACGCTGCTAGAGGGTGTGGCAGTTACAGAAGCCACCTTGACTCTGAAAAACTTTTGACTTATATATCTACTAAGACTTCTATGTTTTCTAGATTGAGCACAGCTCCTCTTTATACCCACTGCACCCAACGTGGGACAGTTAGAATTTACCAGGAGACTACCATCATGGCTACCTTGAGACTATAGGAAGATTATAGGAAGGATCATACTAGTTTGCTCTCAAGCAGGCGAGTGTGACCCTTTCAGTACATGAGAACAAGATACTCAGAATCACCCTGGTGCAGATAATGAATAAGAAGGACCTTGTGGGTACCATCTAGATTACATGAAGCTCATGAAATTAAGATGTATTACTTTATACTAGCTCTCTCTCTCTCTTTCTCTCTCTCTCCAGTGTTTTACATAAGAGATAATCTTGGTAGAAGGGATTAGTCCTTGGCATAACCTTTGTTTATACCTGTAGTAGGGTGTGGCACTGCCCTTCTACAATTTGTTTAGGCTTCTTTGTGGACACGACCCTCCCTGTCACAGATAGGATTACTTTGGTGTATATAAGGGAACTGACTTGAGGCCCCTTGGCCTTTTTCCCCCTTCTTTTGGTTAGGACTCCTCTCGGGTGAGAGCCTCTCTCTTTGGTGGGAGACTTAGGTTCTTTTGTATAGTCTAAGTTCGGAACATACCAAAAAAAATAGCTAGAGTTCTTTTATTATGTTGGGTTGCTGTGGAAGAGTTTTTGTACTATTAAAAGCCTTTTTTGGAACTGGGCGCCGGACTTGTGAGTTTTCATCTGTTCCCCCAGTGTCCTCAGAGGTAGAAGAGAACTTCTGTCCTGACACTGTCGGGGACCCCGGCGGCATCCCCGACACAGTGTCATCCACCTTTCCCCGTGCCAGCAGCCTTTTCTGGGAGAGCTCAG
Organism: Cryptotis parvus; assembly: GCA_021461705.1. Taxonomy (NCBI): domain Eukaryota; kingdom Metazoa; phylum Chordata; class Mammalia; order Eulipotyphla; family Soricidae; genus Cryptotis; species Cryptotis parvus. Next base: position 77,560 of record JAJIBD010021219.1, read on the forward strand.
CAGAGTGATAACTGCACTAGGGAAAAGGCCCGAGAAGCTCCTATGGTGAGTTTCACAGAAGACTATATAGATACTAAGGTCTAAGTATAAGGCGCTTCTGGGCCTTATGTGGGTCTAAGTATAAGGCGCTTCTGGGCCTTATGTTGATGGGGGTGTGAACAAAACAGAAGAGAAGAAAGTGGACATCAGATGTTTTGTTTCAATAATCACCGTGAGAAATGGTGGTTCAAACCCAGGAGGAGAGAGAAGAAAGCAACACACCTCAGATTCATCCACACAAGGGTGGAAGGATCACAGATGTTTGTGGCTTCCCAGGTTGGAGGTTACTCCTCAGGACTTGAACCCCTCTTCTTTCTCTGTCATGTTGGATCAGACCCAGGGGTCACAGATGAGAGGCGTGGGGGAATTCTGCACACATCCACGAGCAGACCAGAGTTGGGGAATGCCGGAGAGTGTGAAGGCATGACTCAGGTGGTCTCAGGCCTGTACTGGAAGCGTTATTTTAGAGATGCTCTTTTCTATGTTCTCACCATGAAGGGGCAGTTGTCTTCAGGGTCAAGCCTCCTGGGACAGGGAAATGTCTTTTTCTCAGATCCAGAGGTTTTGCTATCCACTAAAGCCAATGGCAACTTAGAAACTGCAGCAAAGCAGCTTCTGACTTCTGCAGACTTCCCAGATGCATAGGCAAAGGCTGAGAGAAAAAAATATGAACTGACGATCTGCCTGAGCTATTTATGCTATTCACTTTCCTCCTGCTGATGATTTGCTTCCAAAGAGATGACTCCAAATATGAAGACGAGCCAGGGTTAACACGGTTCACAGTCTAAGCAGTAAGATCCATTTCATCCAAGAAATATTGATCTTCAGCGAGCAGATGAAGAAGGTCTTGCTGTCTTTCCAGTTATCATCACAGTATAGCTAACAGAATCTTAGCAGTCTCTAAACAAACAGGAATGAGTTCAATCATCTCTTTGGACCTTGCTTGAGTTTCTATTTTGTCCCCTAGAAAATTGGGAAACAACTTCTCTTTCAAATTTATCCTAAGATTTCCCTGGGATGGCCAATAGAAAGCATTCATATACCAGGAACATTTTAAGCATTCATATCCATGAACAATTTAATGGTGCTCTAAGCCTGTTGTCATTAAAAAGAAACCCTGCTACAAGTTTTATAGCCCACGACCATACATAGACCCCTACTATTCTGTGAGAAGGTTGTGGGGGGGCGGGGGAGGGTTGTGGGAGATCACGTGAAAAATAGATACACGGAGAGAAACTCAGATCCCCTTTTGGCAGTCTATTAATATAGTCAAGCTATTAATGTATGTGGAATGTGTCATTTTCCTGGCCCATATTCAATTCCCTACTCTGGCCAGGGTGGGAAAGGAAAAAAAAAAGCCCTGTGCTGGGTGAACCTTCCCACTCACCCCCGGCAGACCTCAGGGCTTATCAAGGCCAGGCTTGGCCAGCTGCTCACCAACTCTTCCACGTGAATGCCTTTGGCTGCAGCCACAGAAATCTTGACTTTGTGCTCAAAATAGAGCGCTGATTCAGAAGGCTTCCTGATAAGACATGAAAATGAAACAGCAAATTGTACTGTCACAAAAAGACAACGAAGGGTTTTCAGTATCTATTTTGGGGTCACTCCTCTCTTTCCTCTCTGGGCTGAAGTCATTATCACAGTGTGGGCAGTTTGGGCGAGAGCCTGGGTTCTTGGGGGTTCTTGGGAACTGGCGCTTATTCATGTGGCGGTGGAGACTAATTGCTCGTTGTGTTGCTCCTTTATTAGAAGGCTAAGCAGCTACAGACCTTTATTGGCGTTGCCAGGTGAAATTTGCAGTCTCAGGAAAGTGGCCGACTCTGGAATAATCTACTTCCGGAGACGCAGCTCTGAAAGGAGAGATGTGGCAGACAGATGAAGCAGAGACGGTACCGGAAGGCCAGGTCCGTGCCCTGTTAGCGAGTTGTCTATCAAACTGGCTTTGGCGGGTTTGGCTGGCTCATCTGCTCCACCGGCCACAGACAGAGCAGAAGAGAAAGCGGCTTCTGGCCTGGGAGTCTGCGTCTGCCAGGGACGGAGCAGCTTCTCCCCCAGTCTTGACGACCCCCAGGGAGGCTGCTCCAGCACCTTTTGGCAGGAAAGTGGACACTGTCCTTCACGATCAGGGATGGTCAAGCTTCTCTTACCTTTCCACTTTATTAAATGTTTTGAAATTTTTTTGGCTTGGGGGCAACTCCTAGGAGTGCTCAGAGCTTGCTCCCGACTCTGAGCTCAGGGATCAGTCCTGGCAGGCCTCGTGGCACCATATGGAGAGGCAGAGGCTGAGCCCAGTTGGGTCGCATGCAAGGCAAGCACCTGCCTACCATGGCTCAGGCCCCTGCTTTCCACTGTAAAGAATTTCAGCTACACAGAAAAGCAGTGGGAATCACACAAATGAATTTAAAGTTCCCTTTGCCCAGATGACTAAATTTTGCCATATTTCTCATTTGCTTTAGATACATATTGTTTTTCTCTGAACCATTTGAATAATCTAGTTATAATCTCCCTTGTTTCTAAATGCTTAGATATGTTTCGTTAGAGGAAGAACTCTGGTTTTGTGAGTACAATGATCTGAATCTGAGAACAGTAATACTTGTGAATTGTCCTGTTACTGTACTTTGAAGTAAAAGGTATTAAAAATCCTGGTCCAGGATCAACATTGCATTTAGGTGCACAGTATTTTCAGTTCCCTTTAAACTGTGGAACAATTGCTCTGTTTTTTAAAAAATAAAACTGCCTTTTTATTTATTTATTTATTTATTTATTTATTTATTTATTTATTTATTTATTTATTTATTTTGCTTTTTGAGGTCATACCGGTGATGCTCAGGGGTTACTCCTGGCTCTTTGTTCAGGAATTACTCCTGGCAGGGCTCAGGGGACCATATGGGATGCCGGGTATCAAACCCTGGTCGGCTACATGTAAGGCAAATGCCCTACCCATTGGACTACCGCTCCGCCCCAAGCTGCCTTTTTATAGGCATAGATACCACTTTGTTAAATGTCCCTGTATCTAACTTGTGAGTTAATTAGAAAATCATTCTTGTCAGTCACTGCAGTAATCATGGATTCAGACTATGATCAATGGTGGCTGGAACCAACTGGTGAAACTCTGATGGACAATTAGATCTTTGCATCACATCAGTGCACCCTTTGTATGGAATGTGTTGATTATCGAAGGGAAAACAGTAACTTACAGATGAGGACACTAGGCAATGCACTTTAACTAAGCAAACAAATTTGGCACCAACAATATTAAGACAAATTGCCATCTGGTGCCCCTTGAAGTGACATATCAAGGAAAAGACTGAATTGTACTTCTGCTTGCTATCACTGAAAAAATTTAGTACCTGAATCTATTCACAGAGGGTTCAAAGGCAGAGATGAACCCTTATCTCATATCTTATCGACATTCTTACCAAGATTTCTCATATCTTATCGACATTCTTACCAAGAATGTCGATAAGATATGAGAAATCTTTGCAGACTTGCTACAGGTGGAAGGTGCAAGCTATCCTGCTTGATATGATACTCGACTGGAGTTCTCCTCTAGGCCAGATTTTTCCTCTAAACTTTCGATGACGAGGACTGTCCATGTCATGAGAGGAACTTGTCATGTCATCCTCAGCTCTACTCTGGGTTCCACGTCCTTCTTGGATATGGAGCATGAGGAACATGGGATGGAACTCCTTGGGGTCTGAAGACCATTAAGACTTTCCGTTTAGAGTGATAGTCACGCCACCCTGGACCAGTGACACAGCATCTCCTGTGCGTCTGCAGGGTCAGGGTGCCGTGGCCTCAGTTTCCTGCCTGCAATGTAAAGCTGTGGATGCAGTGGGTGGCACACATGGATCTAAACGTCTCTCTGAAGTAGAGTGACTCCATCTCACTTTGCCATTTACCCTCAGTTCATGGGCACATTAGTGCCTCTAGACAAGCTGCAGGGAGGAAAGATGCGATATTTGTGAAGTGGAGTGAGAGTGCACAGACCTGAAGTCAGCGCTGGCTTTTCTTATCATCATGGGCTTCTGAGTTCTAAACTTAAACGGGGTTGAGATCCCATTTCTACTCTGTCTTCAGTCTTGGCTTCCAGGCAGAGATTCAGGACTTACAGTCCTTGAGATGTTTGCAAAGGTAAAATGAATGGTGTTGGCAACACAACCAAATGATGCAATTCCGGCTGCCCATCTTGTTCTTTTCTCTCTCCCTTATCTATTTATCTATCAATCTATCTCTCCATCTATTTTATTATGCCACCACGAGATACACATTTACAAAGTTGCTCATGATTGGTTTCAGTCATACAGCACCCATCCCTCCACCAGTGCCCACTTCCCACCACCGATGTCCCCTGATTCCCTCCTCCCTCCCCCCAGCCTGCCTCTATGGCAGACACTTTGCCTCTTCTCTCTTCTCTCTCTCTCTCTCTCTCTCTCTCTCTCTCTCTCTCCCTCCCTTTTTCCCTTCTCTTTCACATTGTGGCTTACCATACATACATTTAGGGATTATCATGTATATCTCTTTGCCTACATCCAATGCTCAGTTCTATCCTGGTGTTACCATTTCCAAAAATTAAAGAATTATTAGCACACTGGTCCCTTCTCTATCTTACCTAACCTCTGACCCATACACACTTGTATCTTTACCCCTTTTTCCCCCTTTTTAAAACTTTGCATTAGATAAGACTTCTGAGTTTGCTGGGAATGTTTCCACTTTGACACAGATTCTCATGCAAGAAGTGGAACACACCATAAACCCATTTTATGGATGTGGGGACTAACTGAAGCTATTTAGTAAAGCCACACATCTGCAAAGGGCAAAGTGGGACATTTCCAGGTTTGGGACACAACATACTGTTCTTTAGAGAGGGGTGTTGGGGTGTTCGGTGACATGCCCTACTTTAAGCTCCAGCTACACTTAGCTTTCAGTCCTTCCCAACCCCTGCTAGGGAGGTTTTGAATCAGCATTGGCATTTGTGAAGCCAAAGGCCCACCTGAAGATCTACATTTCAAAAGGGTCCATTGCCTGGCTTCATCTCTAGGTAGCCCAGCCCAAGATGGGCCCACCTGGCTCAGGAAGGGGAATTTTTCTTGCATGATGTTTTAGCAAAACAAATGGTTTAAGAAGTTTTCTTAATGGTTTAAGAAAACTCCCTCCCTGCTTTTCCTCCACTTGCAGCCACTCTCCTTTCCAGACTGAAGTTCCTCCAGCAACCAACCCAATAACAATGAAATACGTCCCGTGGCCTCTGGAGTACTTTTATCATGGGTTGGAAGGTGGGTCTGGTCCTCTGACATCTGAGCGTGCCAGTCACATTTTCCATCCTAGCCTTTTTCTTGGCAGCTTTTGCTATTCTTTTATTCCACATGAGCTAACCAGTCATTTTAGTGTAGCCGTACAGGAATATAAACATTTGAAGGGTTTTTTTTTTTTTTTTGCAATGACAGGAAGAGATAATATGTTTGAAGCCAGTGAGCTAGCCTTGTTTAGGAATATCACCATGGGATTTAAGACCCTGCATTGATGTAATGCATTTGGTGGTTTATGAAAATCCTCTCAGACTTATAAGCACAACCACATTCCTTGCTCCCGAAGAGCCAACAGGCCCAGAGGAATAATTGTTTTTAAAGAAACCCTAAACTAACTTTCACTTTCTGCCTCCAAAGGAAGAGTGAGTGATGCAAGCAAAGGGCAGGCCAGCACAGTAAGGTTTTCTGTTGAAGATGTTTGGGTCTTCAAGTGAAGAAAATATTCGGAAATAGTTTAGGAAATCAGTCTGTCTTCAAACTGCGCTCGATTATGATGCTGAGCTCCTTTGAACTTCTTCGTAGAACTTTAGAAAATGGAAATCTGGAAAGTTGACAATCACTTGTGCGAGGGATTACAAAAGGTTCAGTTTCACATTCAGAAACAAGAACGAAAAGTGTCCCCATTTGTTAAAATGTCCAAATAATTCCCAGGATGGAAAATTATATTTTTCCAACCGAGAAAGTATTTTTCTTCCTTTTCCTTCTGTTAGTTTTTCCATGCAAAATGCCATAAGTAGGTTATCATAGAGAATGTTTAGCTTAAGTTGTTTGTTCCTGGCCAGAGAGATATTACAGAGGTCAAAGCCCTTGCCTCGCATGCAGTCGAACCTGATGCGATCCCAACACTTCATCTGGCTCCCAGAGCACTGACCTTAGAGTAATCCTGAAGCACTGTGTGGTTTGCCCCCAAAACAAAAACAAGGAAGCAAACAAAAAGTTTGTTTATGGGGCTGGAGCAATAGCCCAGCAGGTAGGGCGTTTACCTTGCACACAGCCCACCTAGGTTTGATCCCCACATCCCATATGGTTCCCTGAGCACTGCCAGGAGTAATTCCTGAGCAAAGAGCCAGGAGTAACCCCTGAGCATCGCTGGGTGTAACCCAAAAAGCAAATAATAATAATAATAATGATAATAATAATGATAATAACAATAATAAAGTTTGTTTATTCAAAGCATGCACATACATAATTATATTAAAAGAGGTTTCCAGTGAGCATTATGGAGATGTCACTAATATATGAACAATGTGTAGCATAGGAAAAATGCGTGTACTTAAACTTAACTATTTAAGGTATGAGAAGGGAGACTTAAAGTGAAAATGAGTATAATATAAATATTTCTATTCTTACTACTCCGACACTCTAAAGATTACGATTGGCTTTTTGGATTTGTTCCCTTTTTTTTCTCATGGGACACACTTGGCAGCGTTTCAGCCTTCCTCTAGATTCTGCTCGGGGTGACTGCAGGCGGTGCTTTGAGGTCAGCACACGATCTTACCCCTTGTACTATCTCTCTAGTCCCCATCATGGTAATTTTTATAGTGTATGTGCTTTGTGTATGTATGTATTTGTTTATTTATTGATGCTGCAGACGTTTAATAATTTGATTATTCATGTGATGTCTGAGGTTTATAGTTGCTAATTCAGATATTTCCCCTGTGATATAGGAGTTTATGGAGGTTGGGGTTTTTCTGTAGTAAAGTTCTTTTTAATTGGCTGTGATGGGCAGCTAGCCTTTCCAGGAAATACTAGCATCTTGTTTATGCCGTTATCATCTTCAGTTTTGTAATCACACTTGTCTGTTCCCTGCTATTTCTGACTAGTGGTCTCATGCAGCAATAGGAGAATATTAAAACCTTTCTGGAAACCGCAGAGACTCTCTGGGAACCAATGAGAACAGCAGCACCAAAAGCCGTGGTGCTGTCTGTCCCAAATGGTGTGATGGGAAATAGTTGAATTCAGGTGAATAACTGGAAGTCACCACTGTTTCAGAGAACTAGTCTGGTCTGTGATATAGGAGCTTAGAGCTCCTATATCACAGACCAGGTTCCTATCACAGACCAGGCTTGCAGAGCCTGGCAAGCTACCAGTGGTGTATTCGATATGCCAAAAACAGTAACAAAAATGGACCTCATCCCCAACAAATGGGGACGTTACTGGTGCCTGCTCAAGCAAATCGATGAACAATGAAAAGACAAGTGATACAAGTGATTATTTTATTGAGTCACAGTGCAATGGACTGTTACAAAGCTGTTCGTGATTGGGTTTTAGTCATACGGTGTTCCAACACCCATCCTTCCACCAGTGCCCATTTCCCAACACTGCCCTGTTTCCCTCCCAACTCCCCTAACCTCTCTTAACCTGCCTCTATGGCAAACACTTTCTCTCTCTCTCCCTCTCTCTCTCTCTCTCTCTCTCTCTGTGCACCATTCTGGTTTGTAATACAGACACCTAAAGGTTGTTATGTATATTCCTTAACCTACTTTTTTTCTTTTTGAGTCACACTCAGCAATGCTCAGGGGTTACTCCTGACTCTGCACTCAGGAATTACTCCTGGTGATGCTCGGGGGACCATACGGGATGCCGCGGATTGAATCCGGGTCAGTCACATGCAAGGCAAATGTCCTATGTGCTGCACTATTGCTCCGGCCCTTTGACCTACTTTCTATTCTCGGTTCTGTTCTAGCTCTACTATTTTCAACTATTATTGTCAAACCGGTCCCTTCTCTACCTTGCCTACCCTCTACTCCCCAAACACATGTTGCAGAATCCAACCATTGTTATGTCCTCCTGGTCCCTATTTTCCCTGGTCTTGATTGGGTATTGGTCTCATACTATTTTTTATTTAAAACTGACAAATGAATGCAGTTATTCTATATCTGTCCTTCTCTTTCTGACTCATTTTGCTAAGCATGAAACTTTCCAAGTCCAGGCATTTATATGCAAATTTTATGACTTCATTTTTCCTAACAGCTGCATAGTATTTCACTGTCTAGGCGTACCATAGTTTCTTTATCCAGACATCTGTTCTCAAGTACTCAGGCTGTTTCCAGATTCTGGCTATTGTGAATAGTGCTACAATGAAAATAGAAATGCACATGTTCTTGGGCCCCAGAATATATTCCCAGGAGTGATATAGCTGGGTCAGATGGGAGTTCAATTTCTAGTTTTGGAGGAATGCCGTATTTCTTCCAAAAAGGTTGAACCAATCATGATAATATTGTTTTCCCTTTTTTGTCACATCTAGTAGTGCTGAGGGGTTTTTCCTGGCTCTGAGCTAAGGAATTATTCCTGGTGGAATAATCCCATCATATGGGATGATGGAAATTGAATTCAGGTCAGCCACATACAAGGCAAATACCCTATCCACTGGGCTATCACTCTTGCCCCAAAGCATTATAATTTTGAAGCGGTGATTATTCTCTCTGATGTACTATCAAATTGATCTCTTAGAAATAGGGGCAGACTGGGAGAATGGAATGGAAGGCTCAATATAGAAAAGAGAAGGAAAAGAAAACAAAATTGGAAATGGGTAGAAGAAAGAAAATGGAAGGAGAATAGAGGAGAGGAAGGATGGGAAGAACCAACCAGTCTTTGGCATCAAAGCAAATCTGCAGGGTCAGCTTGGAGAAGCCTCAAAGCTTAGTAAAAGGCCACAGCAGGCTTTCTCGTGGCTTCTAATGTTCTGTTATCCAAGGAAGATGACAGTATTGGTGGAAAAAGTCTTTTCATGTGAAGAAAGGAGTTCAGAGACCAATATGCAACTTAGACTGAAGAAGCTTCTAGAACATAACTGGTAGACTGTCCTGACAACACTGTACTGACAACAGTGTGAAGCTGCAGTCAGGCATATACCTGAGCTACTGAACTGTACTTATTTCAAATGGGTCTTTCTGGTCCAAATCATGGAGTACTCCAAATGTGATAGGCAGCAGACCAGCCTATCACAGTCCGGCTCATCGAAATCCACCCTGCTGCAGTCTTTTTTTTTAATCCGGCCCAGGTATGCTGATCCAGAGACAGACATGGGGCAGAGCTGCTACTTGCTCTCCCTGTGCCCAGCCGCTCACAAGGGCCCAAGAGAGATGGCGGGTTCTAGCCCTGGCCCGCCAGCCCAGCAGAGCCTTGCAACAAGCCAGACAACCCCCCACTCCATGAGGGCCTCCATTTTCCACATCCGGACTTCTCTCTTGTCAGAACTCCACCCAGAAGACCAGCCTATCACAGTCCGGCTCAGCGCGCACAAGCAGCCGCGCGGTTCATCATTAAATGCTGGACTTAGAGACGACTACAAGAGTATGCTACCTGCACGGCAGAGCCTGGCAAGCTACCCTGTTGTATTTGATATGCCAAATACCAGTAACAATTATAGACCTCATTCCGGAATGGATTGTGGCTCTTTATGTTCCTGGAACAAGCAGATGCCCTTGGGCTCTACTAGCATGAGACAGGACATGTGGAGATGTTACTGGGGCCTGCTCGAGCAAATCGATGAACAACGGGAAGACAGTGACAGTGACAGTGACTCCAAATTAATCTAACATTTGTGCTCTACAGTCATTGCAGTACTAATGATACCCAAGATCTGGAAACAACACAAGTGCCTAACAAAAGATGAGTGAATAAAGAAGTTGTTATATACATATACACAATGGAATACTATAAGAAAAGATGAAATTATGCGTGTTGCCCCTCCATAGATGCAACTGGATGTGTTATGCTGAGTGAAGTCACTTATAAGAAGAGAATGATCTCTCATATGAGGAATATAAAGAAGCACAGGGGGCCAGAGAGATAGCACAGTGGGTAGGGCACTTGCCTCGCACACTTTCAACCAAGGTTCAATCCCCAGCACCCTCAAGTACCACTAAGAGTGATCCCTGAGTGCAGAGCTAGGAGTAAGCCCTAACCACTACCAGTTATGGTCCTGAAACAAAACAAAAGAAGCATACTAAAGGAATAATAAATGGCCGAGGGAACAGAACCTGAGAACTGGTCTACTGAACTGAGTTTACACAGCAGGGAGATAGTGGGAAAGGGACTGGGATGGAGGCATTCTGGTGGAGAAGGGAGATATTGGAGTGCTGCATGCATTAGCAATGTGATAAACCACTATGCCAAAAATAAAAAAAAAACAAGGAAATAAGAAATCAAGCAATCTGCCACTAAGTAGATGGAATTAGAGGGCACTATCCTGGGTGGGGTCTTCCAAATCCCAGACATAAAAATATAGTAAGGTAGCAATGTATGACAAGGACAGCAGACCTGCCGAGTTGGTCTATAGCACTGAGCTTACCTGGGGAGTTAGTCTACAGCACTGAGCTCACCTGAGGAATTAGTCTACAGCACTGAACTTACCTGGAGAGAGAGGGGAATGCAGGGGTTCTTGAGACACTTCGGGAAGAAAGAAGACATTGATGAGAGAAAGTGGGTATGATGTGGATGGCTCATGCATAAAATTATCATTTAGAGTAAAATAAATCATGGTATCTCAATAAAAATGGGAATAAAGAAATACAAATCAATAAAAAGATTAATTTGGGAGCCATTAACAGAAATTTTTGTTATAAAATTTGTTATAAAATTTTCCCCCTCCAGGTCAGTAGACGTGACTATGGGCTCCCAGCCAGCAGCACCGTACAAGGGACAGACCAGACTCACAGCTGTGCCGTTCCTCCCACATGGAGCAGTCTGTGGAGTCTCGGAGGCAATGGCTCAGCACCTGGCCGAGTCCAACATATCTCCTAGGGTGAGCAGATGAGTGTGGGGGGCATGCTGGCTGGACTTGGAGTGGGGAGTTGGGCATCTCCCCCTCCACTTCGGTAGGCGTGGCTACGGGCTCAAAGCCAGAAGCACCGGACAAGGGACAGACCAGATGCACAGCTGCACTGGAGCATCTGCTCCACGGCTTTGAAAGACTCTTAGATAATAATGTAGGTAAGGACCAGGTCCTTCACATTTATACACTGTAATGATCATTGTAGTTGCAACAAACTGGGGAGGTTGATGGGAATGAGGAATTATAATGACACACTAGAACTCACTCTTAAATATACAAATCTTACATCATACTTACATCATAAACTGTTAATATCTGTAAGGCAAGCCAAAAAAGTGTAACAGAGGAGAGAGAGAGAGAGAGAGAGAGAGAGAGAGAGAGAGAGAAATACAGAGATAGAGACAGAGAGAAAGAAAGAAAAGGTGCCTGCTATAGGGGCAGGCTGGGGTCCAATGGGAGGGAGCGTTGGGACATTGTTGGTGGGAATGGGGCACTGGTGGAAGGCCGGGTTCTGGAACACTGTATGACAGAAACCCAAATATGAACATCCTTGTAATTGTATATCTCACGGTGGTATAATAAAAATTAAAAATAATAAAATAAATAAAATAAATAATAAAATAAATAGATGAATAATAAAATAAATAAAATAAAATAAGAAATGATAAAATAAAAATTACTTCAACCGAGAATGTGGAAACATAGGTCTACAGCTGAATCTAAAGAAAACTATGTTTATGAAAAATGAACTAGTTCCAGAGGCCCCATTTACTCTCAATGGAACTAACATCTCTGAATGCAGCAGTTATGTGTACCTAGGTAGAGAAGTCAACATGATGAACGACCTAAAACCTGAGCTGCGCAGGAGGAAGAGAGGGGCATGGAATGCCTTCAAAGGCATCGAAGAAACAGCCAAAAGGACAAAGAACCTCCGGCTCCAGGCACATCTCTTCAACTCCACCGTTCTCCCTGCATTAACATACGCCTCAGAGACCTGGGCCCTATGAAAGCAGGATGAGAATGCTATTCGGGTCTCCCAGAGAGGAATCGAAAGAGCTATGCTTGGACTATCACGCCTCACTCAAGTGAGAGAAAGAATCCGAGCTCCGACCTCCGTTGCTATTCCAGAATCAGGGACGTTGTCTCGTTTGCCAAGGCATCGAAAATCAGATGGGCTGGACATGTAATGCGGTTTGGAGACAACCACTGGACTAGAGCCGTTTCTGACTGGATCCCACGGGATATCAAAAGATCCCATGGCCGCCCACCTACAAGATGGTCAGACTTCCTTGTCAAGGCCCTGAAGGAACGGTTTGAGGCTCTTCATATTCCTGAAGCTCCCAGATGCCATTGGGCTACATTGGCATGTGATAGGGTCCAATGGAAATGTTACTGGTGCCCACTCAAGCAAATCGATGAATAACAGGATTCAAATGATCAAGTGAAGTGATCAAAATAAAATAGTTTTGATTACTGAGATTTGTAATCATCTTCAGTGACTACAACTGAAAATGTGTATAAAGTGCCCTTTAAAGTGCTTGACCTCTGGATAAGTTCTAGTGATTGCTAAACTCCCAATTTTTAATTTCATGCAATCCGGTAGTGCGGAAAGCATTGGGTAAATTAATTACCATATGCCATTGTATTTGTTATTTTAATAATTCATTACAATATAGATTTATGTTTCAAATGTTTATATTATTTATTCTAAGTACAAAGAATCAAAATATTTTTTTAATTTAAAAAAAGGAATCTAAATCAAGGCTCCTAAAGGAAGGACAGAAGGTGGGCAGGGAGAACATTGAAGAGCTGGGCAGGACAGGGCAATTGTATCTGGTTAGAGCAAACAAAACTCAGAGAAACTCTGAAATTTTATTTTTGAAAGCCAAACAATCCCAGTGATATTTATGCAATCAAAGTCATGTCGTCCAATAGAACATTGCTCTGAAATGCAATATTTAATTGATGCCAAAATTGATGAATAGGGGCGGAGCGATAGTCCAGTGGGTAGGGCATTTGCCTTGCACTAAGCTGGCCCATGCCGGTCCAGGTTCAATCCCGGCATCCCATATGGTCCCCCGAGCACCGCCGAGAGTAATTCCTGAGTGCAGAGCCAGGAGAAACCCCTGAGCATCACCGGGTGTGACCTCCCCCAAAAAAAAACAAAATTGATTAATATAGTTTTATAGTTTAACTTTTCTGGTTAACGTATGACAGGAATTAGGTGCACAAAGTGGAGCAAGAAAACTGCTTTAGCACATTTTATTTGGAAAACTAGTTATCACTTGTCACTTGTCTTCCGTTGTTCATCAATTTGCTTGAGCAGGCGCCAGTAAAGTCTCCATTCCTTGGGAATGAGGTCCATTATTGTTACTATCTTAGGCATACCCAATACACCAGGGGTAGCTTGCCAGGCTCTGCTGTCTCTGGGTTTACTAGAGAAAAAGGGGGCCCAGTCTTTTTTCTATGTCAGACCATCAACCATCCAGGGCTCATGGGGCAGAGCCCTGGGTGTAGACAAGCCTGTCTCCTGTCTGCCACCTGCCGATGCAGCTGGGCACTGCAGCCACCCCTGCAACATCTCAAGGGGCAGTCTCAGTCAATACACAAAAGTTAATTTAAAATGGACCAAATAGCTTGATATTATGCAGTGGTCCCTAATTTACTCATTCTGAGAAGAATGCATAGCCACAATTCTCTACTATGCAGACAGCAGGGGGCAGCTTCCATGACTCAACACCATTGACAAAGAAAACAGAGCAAAGGGAAGCAAATGGACAAGAGAATTCTACAGTTTCTGTACTATGAAAAAAACGACTGAAATTAAAAATACACTGCAGAATGGGATAAGAAAAATTCTCACTGCATGCTTCTGCCAAAGGGCTAATATCAAAGTTACTTGATGTACTCATAAAACCCCAAAATAAAAACAATAAGCCCCATCAAAAAATGAGGAGAGTATCTGACAAAGCCATAAGAAGATATATGGATGGCCAATAGGCACATGAAAATGAGTTCAGCTGTTGGATGACAGAGCCTAGCTAGTTTAGGATCTTTTGCTGTTTAATCTATTTACAGTTTAAACTATTTTTTTTACTGGTTTTGGCATATTGAATACACATCGGACAGTTTGCGGTTTCTGCCATGCAAGCGGTATACTCTTAGTAGCTTGCTGGGCTAAGCACTGCCAGGAGTAATTCCTGAGTGCAGAGCCAGGAGTAACCCCTGAGCATTGCTGAGTGTGATATCGCTCTCCGCCCTGACAAGTGGGTCATACCCTTCAGCCTCTCCATGTAGCCGGAAGACACGTCCTAATAACACCAAACATTAGCCGGAGGACACATTCTAATAATACCAAACATTAGCCAAGCAGCACAGATGCTGGCTGACTTCAACAGAGAATGTGGAAAGATAGGTCTACAGCTGAATCTCAGCAAAACTATGTTCATGAAAAATGAACTAGTTCCAGAGGCCCCATTCACTCTCAATGGAACAAACATCTCTGAATGCAGCAGTTATGTGTACCTAGGTTGAAAAGTCAACATGATGATTGACCTAAAACCTGAGCTGCACAGGAGGAAGAGAGCGGCAATGCCTTCAAAAGCATCGAAAATAGCTAAAAAAGAGCCTGCCTTGAAGGCAGGATTGGGAATTGGGGAGGAAGTGTCATTGGTGGTGGAAGATGGGCATGGGTGGAGGGATGGGTGCTGGAACTCTGTGTGACTGAATAACAAACATGAACGTCTTGTAATTTTATATTTCTCGGTGGTACAATAAAATATTTTTTAAAAAATAGCTAAAAAAGACAAAGAACCTCCGGCTCCAGGCACATCTCTTCAACTCCACTATTCTCCCTGCATTAACATACGCCTCAGAGACCTACGAAAGCAGGATGAGAAGGCTATTCGGGTCTCCCAAAGAGGAATCGAAAGAGCTATGCTTGAAAAAAGAAAAAAGAAAGAGCTATGCTTGGAATATCACGCCTCACTCAAGTGAAAGAAGGAATCGGAGCTCCGACCTCCGTCACTGTTCCAGAGTCAGGGACACTGTCTCGTTTGCCAAGATATCAAAAAATCAGATGGACTGGACATGTAATGCGATTTGGAGATGACCGCTGGACTAGAGCCGTTACCGACTGGATCCCACGGGATGTCAGAAGATCACATGGTCGCCCACCTACAAGATGGTCAGACTTCTTCGCCAAGACCCTGAACGAGCGGTCTGAGGCTCTTCATATTCCTGAAGCAACCAGATGCCATTGGGCTACACTGGCACGTGATAGGGTCAAGTGGAAATATTATTGGTGCCCGTTTGAGCAAATCGATGAATAACGGGATGTCAAGTGATCAAGTGAAGGGGGCCGGTGTGATAGCCCAGCAGTAGGGCATTTGCCTTGCTTGCGGCTGGCCTATGCCGGCCCAGGTTTGATCCCCGAGCACCACCAGGAGTAATTCCTAAGAACCAGGAGTAACCCCTGAGCACCGCCAGGTGTGAACTCCCAAAAAAATTTTTTTAAAAAGTGATCAAGTGAAGTGATCAAACTATTTACATGACCTTAAGCTAATGAGATCTCTCTTCTGTGTAAACACTGATGAGGATGTGGCACTTACAGGAGTGATTTTGACTCTGAATTAATGACTTCTGAAATATTATTATAACCTTCACTATGATTTCAATATTATCTAGATTGGGCACAATTCCTCTTAATACCCACTGGTCCTATCATGGGACTGTTAGAATTTACAGGGAGACCACCACCCTGCCTACATTGAAACTACTGTTTAAGACTAAAAGAAGGATCATACTAGTTTGCCCTCAAGCAGACAACCATAACCCTTTTGGTAAACAGAGAACAAGACACTCAGAATCACCCTGGTGAAGATGATAAATAAGGATCCTGTAGGTACCATCTAGATTGCATGATTCCCATAAAATTATGGTGTGTTTCTCCCAATAAATCACTTGATCACTTGAATCCCATTATTCATCGATTTGCTCGAGCGGACGCCAGTAACATTCCCATTGGACCCTATCAAGTGCCAACGTAGCCCAATGGCATCTGGTTGATTCAGGAATATGAAGAGCCTCAAACCGTTCCTTCAGGGTCTTGACAAGGAAGTCTGACCATCTTGTAGGTGGGCGGCCACAGAATCTTTTGACATCCTGTGGGATCCAGTCGGTAACGGCTCTAGTCCAGCGGTTGTCTCCAAATCGCATTACATGTCCAGCCCATCTGATTTTCTATGCCTTGGCAAACGAGACACCATCCCTGATTCTGGAATAGCGACGGAGGTCAGAACTCCGGATTCCTTCTCTCACTTGAGTGAGGCATGATATTCCAAGCATAGCTCTTTTGATTCCTCTCTGGGAGACCTGACTAGCATTCTCATCCTGCTTTCATAGGGCCCAGGTCTCTGAGGTGTATGTTAATGCAGGGAGAATGGTGGAGTCAAAGAGATGTGCCCGGAGCCGGAGGTTCTTTGTCCTTTTTAGCTATTTCTTCCATGCCTTTGAAGGCATTCCATGCCGCTCTCTTCCTCCTGCGCAGCTCAGGTTTTAGGTCGTTCTAGCTCGGCTCTTCACATACTACCTGTCCGAATGCAAGGTGCCCTCCCAATGGAAAACCAGCAGGACAGTTCTACTGTTCAAGAAGGGAGACATTCACGACATCGGCAACTATCGCCCCATCTGCCTGTTGTCCATCATCTACAAGCTGTTTACACGAGTCATCCTGAACAGGATTAGCAGAACACTAGATGAAGGACAACCATTAGAGCAAGCAGGCTTCCGGAAAGGATTCAGCACAATCAACCATTTCCACACAGTAACCAAGCTCATTGAGGTTTGTAGGGAGTACAAGATGCTGCTCTGTCTCACGTTCATTGATTTACAGAAATCCTTTGATTCTGTGGAGACTGAAGAGGTCATCGAAGCCCTAGCCAAACAGGGTGTTCAAACCCAATACATCCCAATAAATATGCATCCATTATGATGTATTTCTTTTATACCAGCCCTCTCTCTCTCCAGTGTTTTGACATAAGAGATACTCTCGGAGGAAGGGACTGGACCCTGGCATAATCATTTGTTTAGATCTGAAACAAGTGTGACACCACCCTAGTTTGGCACTACCCTACATCTACACCTATAAACTGATAATTGATCATTGTTGACACGGCCCTCCCGGAATAGGATTACTTTTGGATGTATAAGGGGACCAACTTGATGTACATCCATCCACTTTGGTAGGAGACTTGGGCCCCACGTGCAAGGTTGGTGTTCTGACCAAGAGCTTGAGGTCTGGGGAATCCCATTATCTTGGATTGTAGTGGCAGAGATTGTTTTAGTAAAAGCCTTTTGTAACTGCGCTGGACTCCTGAGTTTTTATCCATTCCCTGATGGCCTTGGAGGTAGAAGGGAACTAGTTCCCCAATATTATTGGGGACCCTGCAGCTCCCTGACATTCAGCTTCAGGGCTGAGGCAATAGTACAGTGGGTAGGGCATTTGCCTTGCACACGGCTGACCTGGGTTCAATTCCCATCATCCCATATAGTCCCCAGAACAGCACCAGGAGTAATTCCTGAGCGCAGAATCAGAAGTAACCACTGAGCATTTCTGGGTGTGACCCAAAGAGCCAAAAAAAAAAAATTGTTCAGCTTCCCTGGTTCTTAGGGAAGTGGTTGTAAAACAGCAATGAGATTTTTACCTCACACAGGTGAAAATGGCTTATTTTGAAAGTCTGGAACCCAGCAGTGTTGGTGGGGATGCAGTGGAAAGAAGCCCAGCTCAGCGATATTGGAGCTGTTGAGTGGATCAGCCACTATGTAAAATATCATGGAGAGGGGCCAGAGCGATAGTCCAGTGGGTAGGGCATTTGCCTTGCTAACAGTCAACCTGGGTTCAATTCCCGGCATCCCATATGGTCCCCTGAGCACTGCCAGGAGTAATTCCTGAGTGCAGAGCCAGGAGTAAACCCTGAGCATAGCCAGGTGTGACCCAAAAAAAAAAAAAAAAAAAAACCCAAACGGCATGGAGACTTCTCCAACATTAAAAATAGTGTTTACACATCAGTGATTCTATTCGCTAGTGACTAGCCCAAGAATGCACAAAAAATACTACCTTGTAAAGATTGTGCACGTGTGTATATATTTACAGCAACCAAGATCTGGGAAACAACCCAAGTGATCAACAATAGAAGGTAAATAATTATACTATATACACTCAAGGAAATACTATTAAACTATAAGAAAAGATGAAACCTTGCTGTTCCCTGAAACTTGGGCAGCTCTGGAGGGCAGTACACTACATCAAATAAGTGAGAAGGACAAAGTTCCTCCTTGTTTGAATATCTCATTTTTTTGTAGAGTTTAAAGAATCAAAGTAAGGAGATAAATCATAAACAATGAAAATAAATCACTAGTCTGTAGAACTGAGTTTGCCAAGGGTTGGGACACCTTGGGATATTGGCAACATCATGATTGGTGTGGTGTTGTAGTGTGGTGTGCCAAAGGCTACAATAATGCTATTTGAATCATGATAGTCATCAATAACTAAAAGAAAATAGAGAAAAATTAGGAAGCATTTAGAACAATTCACCGTTAAGGTTATTTGGTCTTAGGCTTTTCTTTGTTGGGAGAATTTTGATTAGCAACTCAACATCCTTATTCAGACTTTTATCTTTCTTCAATCCTCAACTTTGATAGGTTGTATGTTTCTATGGATTTCTAGGAACTTATGAATTTCTTCTGGGTCAACTTAGTTGTTGTATAATTGTTAATTGTAGACTACTGAAACTAATACTTATAGAATATTAGTTAAAACATTTTCTCTTTAATTTTTTCTCAATTAGTCTGGCTAAAATTTGTTGATTTTTGGCTTTTTCAAAGATATCCTTATTACTGTGGTCCCCAGCAACACATAGGGTGCCCTGAGCCCCTTCAGGTGAAAGCCCTAAGCAACAGTGAGTATGGCACCAAAATATTTCAAATAATTTTATTTTAAAAAGGAAAAGGAAAAAAAGTTTCACCCTTCTTGTTATAGTATAAGTAAGTCACGATGATGTAATGTACAGCATGAAGGTATCAGTCCAGCTGCCTAAGAATCTTCCTGTAAGCCTGATGAGTAAGTTAATAATACCATGTGGCTTGAGAGAGTAGAGCTTATGTGCATACCTTGCCGATAAATGTCAACACCACTGTGAAAACATTATCTTCGCTATAATCTTTTATAAAAAAGAAAACCAATCTTAAAAGTTCTCATCACAAATAAAAATGTTAAGCCACATCACAAGGAAAATAATGTTGGTAACTATGGAGGTGCCTACTATCTGGAATTAGAATAGGTGTTGATTTTCAACATGTATAAATATCAAATAATTACGCTGTGCACCTGAATCAAATATATTACATATCAAGCTTGTAGCAAAACACATTAAGCACACAGCCTGTACAGAAGCACACACCTGTTTTAATCCCCTTTCCCACCCTGTCTTAGTTCCTCTACCTGATTGGCTGACACAGAGTTCACACCCTACTTTCTCCCTCTATCTGATTGGCTGACACAGAGTTCACACTCTTCTTTTCCCCAACTTAAGTATCCCTGGTCCACCTAGTAAAGTGGAGCTATTGCCCAGAAGCAGTTCACAGAGGCTTCTTCACAGGAGCTCTACTCGACCTACTTTTGGGTGCTCTCCTCACTCAGAAATGGTTCATAGAAACTTTTTTTTGTGCTGCTCTACTGGCTCCAAATCCAACCTCACCAGCAACATCAACAAAGCCATCCTCAAGTTTAGAAAAGAATATCACAAGGTGAACATTTGCTAAAAAGGAATCATTAAGTTCTTTGCAGTATCTTTAATATGAAGAGGGAAGAAAGCTCTTATTTCATCAATACAGATAGATGAAGGGTTTCAGCCAGTGGAGCTGGGGAGCAGAGGGGACTCCTGCTGATACTCTAGCCAGGGAAGCACATGGTGCTGGCATAGAACTCTGGTCTTGAGCATGCTGTGCATGCAAGCTAACACAGATTTCTCTCTCCCAGCCCACTAAAATTGGAGTGTAATTAAAACCAGATTACCACCAAAACAATGACTCATCTAGGTAAGGAAGGATCAGCAATGAATCCTAAGCTCATCAGGTCCCACTGGTGGTGAGGGGAGAGGAGAGATTGTACAGCAAGCAGGGCCGTTGCTTTGTACTAGGCCAACCGCAGTTCAATGCTCAGGCCCCATATGGTCTGCCTAGCTTCACTAGGAGGGATTCCTGAGCACAGAGCCAAGAGTAAGACCTGAGCATTACAGAGTATGCCCCCACTCAGAAGAAAAACACAAAAAAGCGAAAATAGCAGTTTAGATCATTGTGGTGACAACTGGAAATATTTAAACACCAAACTTAATTTTCACTGGATTGATTTCATTTGGAAATTGCTAATGACAATATAATGAATAGGATATTATCCTTGTGTGAGGGACATGTGAACTAATTGAATGGTGACTAATTCAGCATATATTCAAATAATTAACAGGAAGTATGTGGACGCATGTGTGTGTAAAGAGAGAAACAAAAACAAAGCAAATGCTGCAAAAGTTTTTAAAAGAACAATTGGTGGATTTGGAAGTAGGATGTTTGGGTAGTCATCAAACTATTATTTCAACCACTGTGAGTCCCAAATGTTTGAAAAGAGATTAGGGAAATTAGGATCTTATATTTAGTTATATCTTGGGAGATTGGTGGGAAAATAAGTAAAGAGACTGAAAATTTGGCTAATGAGACATGAGATGCTCTTAAGATGCTGGTGGAAGGCTTGGCATAGCATATAGCAATTTTCATGGATAATGGTTCTACTGTAATTGAGGACTGAAATTCCATAAAAATCCAAGTGAGACCTCAGAACTGCTAAGGGGAGAATATCCTTCCTCTTAGGAAGGATACTAAGGGGGTACTTATTTTTTTTATCAAAGCAATCATTTAGACTAATAAGCCATAAACTGTGTTCTAATGAAAAATATATCCTCCAAATAGAATGTGATTTATGAAGGAAAAGAAAATTCTCTGATTTCTAACTATAAATAAAAATGATACCTAGTCATTTGTTGAGGACCTCAATAAAATTGTTCCAAGCATTTACTATCCAGAGTTGCGCATTTCCTGAAATCATTTCTTGGCAGAGCTTTTCTCCTCTAGATTATGTTAAGAAGCCAGGGTGCAGGCATTTAATATTCATAACATTTTGTTCTAGAAGTCCTGATAACTATGTAGGTAAGTGTCTTTTAGAGTTTCTTCTTTACTTCAACCCTCTATGTTCATTGACACCAAAATTTAATCTCTGCAGTTTCAGAAGCAGCCATTGCAGTTTTCTTCTCACTCACACCTGTTCCTCACTTAGCCACAAATTCTGGTTCTTCTGAAGACTCAAGGCCCATTTGACAACAGAGCACCTCCACATCAGCAAGAAATAGCTGAGCCATCTACCAAAGCCAGAGAGGAATGTCAGCAGAAAGCCCTCTTTATATCAAATGAATTTCCCAATAGCTGTGATGGGTTATTATGACTTGACAGAGAATCACACTTTCATGGTAAGATCAAGCACCAGGGCACCAGAACCAAGGGGCACAAGATGCTTAGGGGCCTGAAGGTGTTCCTGGTGTTTGCCGGGAAGGGGGCATTCACAGGATCATTTGAATGATAAAAGCAGGTCAAATTCGTGGGGCTGCTGGCCAGCTAGCACAGAGGGTCTGGTATTTCCTTTGCACACAACCAACCCAGTTCAATCTTCGGCATCCCATGTGATCCCCACCCACTGCCCCGAGCCTGAGCACAGAGCTAGGAGTAACCCTGAACACTGCCAGTGTGGCCCAAAACAAAACAAAGGGTTAATTTCAAACACCAAGTCTGTTTTAAAAGCCAGGTAATTGTTTACTGTTGAAATTTTTATGTCAAAAACAAAGTTTTTATCTAAAAATAAATTTGACTGAATAGGGGCAAGAGGGAAAGCTTGGCCCACAGGGCGTTTTTCTTGCATGCCAATCCAGGTTCCATCCCTGGCTCCAGAGATGGTCCCTTGAGCACTGCCAGGAGTGAAGAGCCATGAAAAATCCCTGACCATCCTCAGCTGTGGCCCAAGTTATTAAAAAAAAATTGACTGAATGAAAAATATTTAATATTAAGAACATTTCCACTCAATGCTCCACACATTCTGAAATGTTCCTTTTTAAAATATCTGATGGGGTCAGAGAGAAAGTACAAATTGTAGGCACTTGCCTTGCACAGTCAACTCGGGTTTGATCTCTGGCACTCCATAGGGTTCCCAGGGCCCCACCAGAAGAGATCCCTGAACCCAGGGGCAGGAATATACCCTGGCCACAGCAGGGTATGGCTCAAAACACTAAATTAATTATTATTATTATTATTATTATTTTGATTTTTGGGTCACGCCCAGCAATACTTAGTAGTTACTCCTGACTCTGCACTCAGGAATTACTCTTGGCAGTGCTCAGATAACCATATGCGATGCTGGGGATGGAACCCAGGTCAGCCACCTGCAAGGTAAAGTCCCTACCTAGCTCCGGTCACAATTAATTAATTATTAAGCTATATGACATAAAATGGTACCAATCAATGTTCCTTCATTAATCTCTTTTCTTTAACTTAGGATCTGCTACAGCAGACAGGTGACTATGTCTCTATGCTCCTTGGTCTGATGAGGTTTTTCTTTAGGGTTTAGAAGTAGAAAGGAACTAGATTAGGAAGAGCAATGGCTTAAGCCAGAAGCTGCACCCCTTCTTATCTCCAAGTTCCGTAGTGATATTTCCACTCCTGAGTTTATACATTTAAAGATTTCATCTACTGACCCAACTGCTTTCATTCTGCAAAGCTAAAGAAAACCTCCCTTTTATTCATCCTATCTGAGTACACCAAAGTCAGTAGCAACAAAAATGATAAATCACAGCAGCAAGCCAAGATAAAAATAGCATTAAACTGGCTAGCTCCCAGGCGTGTGCAAAGAAACAGGCCTTTCTAGTTAGCTTCTGCAGCCCTATTATTTGTAAATGTTTGGTTTCTATTAAGCTAGAAAGTGACTCTGAGAATGCTACGATTCCCATTGTCCCACTTGTAGGGATCAAAGGACCTCATGTTAGGAAAACCTTGCAATTCCACTTAGAAAAAACACTAAATGTAGGAGTGCACAGACATCTCAGGCAGCTCCTCGTTTCACAGAACAGGAACTGCTTTGAACACTGCAGCGTTTAAGAGATTCCTCCCACAGACGGAGGAAGTGGGCAAGTTGGAACTGGAGGTAGGGAGGAGCGTCTCAACATGAGACTCTGGGATTGCACAGCTGTTTCCTACCCCTCTGCAGCCTTCCTGCGCTCACAAATCTCGTCGGACAACCCATCCCTGCCTAAGTCTTGATTCACATGCACCCACAGACCCTCTCCTATGGCATGAATGACTGTTGCTGCCTCTGGTCAAGTCTTAAGTCGGCCCTGACTGACCGGGTGTTTCTGCTTGGGGATTTCCAACTGTCTAAATCTGAAATTAGGAAGAGATTGAGAAAAAACACGTCCATCTGTATTCCTTCCCCTTGTCAAGTTCGCTAAACCTTACTATAAATCTACCTGATGACTTACAGGAAGAACGTAACCAACTTGTTTACTGAGAGACTTCCAAGGATGGAAAAAAAATAAGTTGGCACTACTGTTTTTAAAGTTGTTTTTGGATGTTCAAGTGTCCAAAGCATGATTCCACGAAGAAAGTTATTTGGGGAGGAAATCTGCAACCTCTTGGACTACGGTGATCTTCCTGTGAGCAGCAAGCCAGAAACAAGGCAGCAGCTCCCAGACAGCTGGAGAAGGCGGAGGAGAATATACCCCCAAGCGCTGTGTTCCCACAGTGAGTTTTTTCACAGCAGCATTCTGGAACGTGATTTTTCCTTCAGGGGAGCAAGCTGGGGTGTTCCCAGGGCAAGTGCTCTGTGAAGAACAGAATGGCCAAAGTGTGTAGAGAGGACAGTGAAACCTGCAAGGACCCCTAAGTCAAGTAACATGCACTTTCTGTTCCTCTTTTTGTCAATCAAATCCCTCCTTTTCTCAGACCAAGCTCAACTCCTTCCATGACTGTTGGGGTGTGGTGGGTGCCCCGACAAAATCCAGGAGCAGGGTCGGGGGATCCCCCTTCTGCCCCAGGGATCGACACTGGTAGACGGAGAAAAATGCAAGAATTCAGCAAAGTTTCAAAAAGCTTTACTCACACTTGTTCTGGTATACAATCCAGCTATAGGAAAAGCCCAGATTTTAGATTCTTAGCTGGGTCCCAGCCATGTCTAGTTAAAATCCTAGGCCAAGATGGCCACGTGTTAAGGCCCAACAGGGAAGAGAATGGAGAGGGAGGAGAGCAGAGGGAGCAGAGGGAGAAGGCGAAAGGCAAAAAAGGGCCAAAAACAAAAGGAGTATCATTGTCTTCCCGAAGATCACTGATTTGCTAGAGCGGGCACCAGTAACATCTCAATATGTCCTGTCACATGCGAGATAGCCCAAGGGCATCTACCCGCTCAAGGAACATAACGAGCCTCAAACCATTCCATCAAGTCATGGGAATGAGGTCTATAATTGTTACTGGTATTTGGCATGTCAAATCCGCACGGCAGAGCCTGGCAAGCTACCCGTGTCGTATTTGACATGCCGAATACCAGTAACTATTATAGACCTCATTATAGACAAAAAGGGGTACAGCATTTATAACTTTTCAGCTCAAACCACCCACAACAACGGAAAGCAGAAAGTGGTTAGGGTCAATGGCCCTCAGGTAACTTCTCCCAGGACCTCACCTAGCCCCATTGAGATGTTAATGTTGCCCAGCCAAGGCTGCAGGTCCTTGGTAGATGGGGAGGGGCATCTGAGAGGAACTGTATCTCAGGATCCAAAGGCATGCATCTGTACCAATGGATATTCTACAACCAATTTGAATTCTCCAAGCCTTCACAAGATTCTCGTCTTTACTTCATAGTTGTTTTGTGTATTAGCCTTTAAACTTATTAGAGAGCCATGCTTGCTTGCTTGGAGGCAAACAGCATTTCTCTCTGGTCTAATTACTTAGAGATTCAATGTAGCCAGGTAAGATCTATCTAGTCCCACAATGATTGTGGCAGCATGAGAGAAAATATTTAGACCAGCTAACATAGAATACATGGTAAGATATACTGCCACATATCAAACTGTTTTCCGCCCCTTATCCGCAAAGTGGCCTGCAGGAGGCAACTCCAGGCAAGATTAGAGGCTCTGGGCAACAAAGTACTGCAACACATGACCTAAACTCATCCTTTGCCTCAAACAGGAGAACATTTTCATGCGACTATATTCTTCTCTAACCCACCCAAATCCATCCATGGTGGAAACCAGACTCCCCAGAGCGAATTCCCAAAATTATCAGGGGGACCAAGAGACAGACCAGTGGGAAGAGCACTTGCTTTCCCATCCTGCTCTCCCACTTCAATCTCTGCACTGCACATGATCCTCCAAACCTCATTAGGAGTGGTCCTTGAGCACCACTGGACATAGATACTCTATCAGGAAATAAGACATGCCGCTTTCAGATAACATAGAATAAAAAAACACACCTTCTATTTACACCTCCTTAGGTGGCAGCCATCTCAGACATAAAAGCTAACCAGAACATGCCGGAGAAAGCTGCATGCATGCCTAGTGTGTATTGTATGACAAGGCTTTTACATTCCATCCATGCCACTGCGTGGTCCCTCAGTGACCTTGGCATTGCTGGGGTGGCTCTGGTGGCCCATAGATATGACACCATCAGGATGAGCATCCCCGAGGTGAACCCAAGCCCTCAGCACTGCTGGGTAGAGCAGTTTCCAAATACTTTGCAAAAAGCAACAACAAACAAAAACAGAAGAAATTGGGAGGTACTGAGGGGGAAAGAGAAAGACTCATGTCCATAGACTGCACATTGCTATGAACAGCAGGATGTAAGTTCAGCGACAGCTCTGTTATCTTCACAGGTAGCTGCTGTTGAGCTCAGCCAAGCCATGAGTTATCCAAACCAAAACAGGGTCTAGGCAGAACAAACATCAGAGAAGAGAGCAGGCAGGAGAGACACCTGCTCCGTGAAATCTACTTGCCCTTTAGGACTCTGGGGCTAACAACCCCCTAACCATTCCTGGAGGATCTCCTCACCCCTGTCCCCTGCATGGGGAACTTCACTGCTTCCATGGGAACTCAAGGCACTGTGGTCTCCCCATGGGCAGGCCTTCTCACCCCATTGAAAAACAATTATTTTTAATGGACTCACTGTGAATTATGTTACAGTCATTGACAATTAAGTTTCAGGAGAACAATGTTCCAACAACAATCCCTTCACTAGTGTCCACTTCACTCTGCTAATGTCCCCAATTTCCCTCCTGCCCTCGGTCTGCCCTATGGTAAACACTTTTTCCTCCACCATTATCTTAGTGTTGTCTCCTCTGACATATCCCCCTCAGAGGCCGCGCCAAATGGGAGACATCCTATAGAAGACCAGTTCTGATGCTCTTTGTTTCTGTTGCCCTTGGGCACTTACTATTCGAGGAAGTTTACTTATATCCCACATATGAGAGCGATCACTCCACCCCGCTTAAGAAGGGATCTAACTATTGATCTTCACATAACCCACAAGCTCAACTGATTATTTTGCATCTTTTTCTGATGATTTTTCCTTAAGTTACCTGGAGCATTCTCTTGATCTTGCTCCAAGGCAGATTCTGATTAAGGATCTCTGGAACTTGGTGTTTCTTACCAGTCCCCAGGAGCTGAGCAGAGAGGCAAAGCAGGCTTTGAATTCTGAGGCAGGGACCAGGGACAGTCCTATTCATTTCAAACAAATGTTTTTATTTCTCTTAAATATTTTCTAACTACATTTATAATTTATTATTTGATTTATTGGTTAGTTAGAAGTATAATTCTGTTGCTCATACAAATAATTTTAAACTTTCTATTTGTTATGAATTTCTAGCTATTCATCAGGGTCAGAGGAAAAAACACTGAAGTTATACAATAATTCAAGAAACAGTGTAGAGGTAATTTTGGCAAATGTTTACATGTGCTTGAAAATATTGTGTAACCTGGAGTTGCCAGTTGCAGCTTTTCACTGTCACTTGATCACTTGACATCCCGTTATTCGTCGATTTGATCTAGCGGGCGCCAGTAATATTTCCATTGGACCCTATCACGGCCAGTGTAGCCCAATGGCATCTGGTTGCTTCAGGAATACAAAGAGCCTCAAACAGTTTGTTCAGGATCTTGACAAAAAAGTCTGACCATCTTGTAGGTGGGCGGCCATGTGATCTTTTGACATCCCGTGGGATCCAGTCGGTAACGGCTCTAGTCCAGCAGTCATCTCCAAATTACATTACATGTCCAGCCCATCCGATTTTCAATGCCTTGGCAAATGACACAGCATCCTTGACTCTGGAACAGCGACGGAGGTTGGAGTTCTGGATTCCTTCTTTCACTTGAATGAGGAGTGATATTCCAAGCATAGATCTTTCGATTCCTCTTTGGGAGATCCGAATAGCATTCTCATCCTGCTTTAGTAGGGCCCAGGTCTCTGAGGCGTATGTGGAGTTGGAAGAGATGTGCCCAGAGCTGGAGGTTCTTTGTCTTTTTAGCTATTTCTTCGATGCTTTTGAAGGCATCCCATGTCGCTCTCTTCCTCCTGCACAGCTCAGGTTTTAGGTAATTCATCATGTTGACTTCTTGACCTAGGTACACATAACTGCTGCATTCAGAGATGTTTGTTCCATTGAGAGTGAATGGGGCCTCTGGAACTAGTTCATTTTTCATGAACATAGTTTTGCTGAGATTCAGCTGTAGACCTATCTTTCCACATTCTCGGTTGAAGTCAGCCAGCATTTGTGCCGCTTGGCTAATGTTTGGTGTTATTAGAACGATGTCATCAGTGAAGCATAGGTGGTGTACTTGCCTACAGTCTATCTTCACTCCCATTCCTTCCCATTCTAATTGTCGCATGATGTTCTCGGGGTGGCACTGAAGAATTTTGATGAAATTGTATCACCCTGCCGAACCCCTCTTTTTGACACTGATGATCACTTCTTTGTAGAATGGTGAGATCCTGGTGGTAAATCTGTAACACAGCTCAAGAAGGATCTTGATGTATTGGATTTGATGACCAATTTTGTTTGTCTGTTTGTCTAGGGCTTCGATGACCCCTTCAGTCTCCACAGAATCAAAGGCTTTTTTTAAAATCAATGAACGTGAGACAGAATGGTATCCCTGAACTCCCTACACACTTCAATGAGCTTGGTTACCATGTGGATATGGTCACTGTATTATAATTATTTTAATATTTTAAGCTATTATAGGTAAGATAATATGTTTACAATTGTACTGACATTGATGGTCTTGGTGTACATAGTTACCTCACTCATCACCACCAAAAAACCCAAGGTCCCCAAATGATCTTAACTGCTAAGCCTCCACATCCTAATATTTTAAATTTGGGGTACATTTCATCATCTGTGTCATTGTTATTTAGCTGCATGCATCCAGGAGGCCTTTACCAAGCAGTGCAATCTCCCAACTTTCTAGTTGTTAATTCAGGCCCATCTGAAGCAACCAATTGGTTTGTTGGCTTGTTTTTTTTTTTTTTTTGATATTTTATTATACCACCATGAGATATACAATTACAAAGATGTTCATGTTTGGGTTTTGGTCATACAGTGTTCCAGAACCCATCCCTCCACCCGTGCCCATTTCCCACCACCAATGTCCCCAATTCCCTTCCCCCCCCCCTGCCTCTATGGCAGGTTCTTTATCTCTTTTCTCTCTTTTTCTCTGTCTCGCTCTCTCTTCCTTTTCTTATACATTGTGGATTGCAATACATACATTTAGGGGTTATCATGTGTATCTTTTTTCCTGTAGTTAATGCTCAGTTTTAGGTTGGTATTAGCACTTTCGACAATTATTAGCACTCTGTTCCCTTCTCTGTCTTACCTAACCTCTGACTCCCAAACGTTTGTGGTAGATTCCCACCTTTGACAAGACCTCCTGATCCATGTTTTGCCTGACCTTGGATATTGGTATCCAAGGTAAATATATATGTAAATATATATTTACATAATATGTAAATATACATTTCACGCAAAGAAATGCAGTCATTCTATAACTGTCTTTTTTCCTTCTGGCTGATTTCACTCAACATGATTCTCTCCATGTCCATCCAATTATAGACAAATTTCATAGCTTCATATTTCCTAACAGCTGCATAGAATTCCAATGTGTAGTCAGATAGCTTTTATTCAATGAAACATCCTTAGAAAGGTGTGAGAGGGAGAAGTAAAGGAATATATGCTCAAGAGAGACCAGAAGCTTGAAAGAGTGTGCAAGCAAGCAAAAGACACAGAGAGACAGATTTATTTATGGTCAAGGGAAAAACAAAGGCATTAAAGAGAACCGGAGCATACCAGTTTTGTCTGAAAATGTCCCATGATCATCTTCAGCTGGATCAAGCATAAAAGCTTCAAGGCTATGCTAGGGAGATAAGAGTGATGTTGTTTTAGGAATACTATGTCTGATATCACAGAGGATTATAGTGTGTGGGGAATATGAACACTGGTAATTTTGTGTCGTGAATAAATCACAAAGAGGCCCCCGACGCCCAGCAGCTCCTTGCTCTCCCCACCAGGTGCGTTCCTGTGGCTGGCAGCCCCCAAGGCACCCCCTTTTCAGCATAAAGGGCTGGAACTTTGAGAAGGGGACCAAGCCACACCCAGCTTTTTCGGATCTTACACTGGACTACCTCCACCCTGACCCCCTGACTCCAGAACCATCCAGCAACACTCCAAAATTCAAAACCATCGCGAATGCTAGCGCCTACCTGAGATACTACTGAGCATTTGCCCCTACATTCTTTGCTATACATCCCTAACTGCAAAGTAATTCAGGGACCTACTAACTCTATTGACTAGTCACCCAGAACACACATTTTCAACCTACAATAGTCATTATGGTAAAGCAACGCAGAATTCCTTCAAGCTCTACGATTGAAGTCACTAATACAGATGAGTCAAGCAATAACGATGAGCAATATAACCTCTCTGAAAAGGAATTTTGAAAGGAACTGTTAAAGATTCACAAGGAACTCAAAGAAACAATGGAATACAAAGTCAATAAAATACAAGAGGACATGAGAGCAGAATTGAGTAAATTTCAGATCAAAGTACAAGCAGAAATGACAGATATTAAAAATGAGGTAAGTGAACTGAAAAACACAGGGGAAGGCCTCCAAAGCAGAGTAACAGCTACTGAGGAAAGAATTAGTGATCTCGAAGACGAGGTTCAGAGATTCTGTAGACAACACTAGAAGATGGAGAAAAGACTCACAATCAATAAACAGACTACCGGAGAAAACCGGGATGAAGCCAAAAAGGAACAACATACGCATCATTGGGGTCCCAGAGGGCAAGAAGAAAACCCTGATGAAGAAGAAACTGTCAAAGCCATCATCGCTGAGAAGTTCCCTGAACTGGAGAAAGCATGCTCCCAGATACTGGAGACCCGAAGGATACCAGCTAAAAAGAAACCCCAATAAGAATACTCCAAGACACATCCTTATTAAAATGACAAAAACGATAGACAGAGATAGAATACTGAAAGCAGCAAGATCAAAGAAGGAAATCACATACAAAGGAGCATCCCTGAGATTTACAGCAGACTTCTCAGATGAAACACTCCAAGCCCGAAAACAATGGTGGGATATTGTGAAAAGACTCAATGAACAGCAGGCCTCACCAATAATTCTTTACCCAGCTAGACTTACTTTCAGATGTAAAGGAAAGATACACAACTTCATGGATAAACAACAACTCAGGAAATTCATAGACTCAAAACCAACTCTAAAAAGAAGGATTGAAGGGTCTATTGTAAAATAAGACAACCCAAAACCACAACAAGTTTAAACAGAAAAGATGGCACAAAATCCAATGACAATAATCTCTCTCAACGTCAACGGTCTAAATGCACCAATTAAGAGACATAGGGTGGCAAAATGGATTAAAAAACTGAATCCAACATTCTGCTGCCTACAAGAAACACATCTGAATAATCAGAGCAAACACAGACTCAAAGTCAAAGGCTGGAAGACCATTCTCCACGCAAACAACCCCTCCAAAAAGGCAGGTGTGGCCATACTCCGTGTCTGACAATATAGACTTCAGGCTGAAAAAGGTTAAAAAGGACAATGAAGGCCATTTCTTAATACTTAAAGGGTATGTATACCAGGAAGAAATCACACTACTAAACATATATGCACCAAACGAGGGGCCAGCAAAATACTTAAAACGACTATTAATAGACCTCAAAGAAGACATTAACAGTAGCACAATAATAGTCGGACACTAACAGTAGCACAACACTGCCTTATCGACTATGGATAGATCGACGAGACTGAAACTCACCAGGGAAATATTGGACCTGAAGGAAGAAATAGAAGAAAGAGATGCTGGTTGAGATATACAGGGCTTTTCATCCCAAAAAAAGCTGAATACACATTTTTTCCAGTGCACATGGAACATTCTGCAAGATAGACGATATACTGAGCCACAAAGCATACCTCAACAAAATAAAAAAGATAGAAATTGTGTCGACTATCTTTTCAGATCATGATGCACTGAAAATAGTAGTTAACCATACACAGAAGCAGGGAGTCAAACCAAACACCTGGAAACTGAACAGCTCACTGCTGAACAACAAATGGGTCATAGAAGAAATCAAACAGGAAATCCAAAGATTCCTAGAAACAAATGAAAATGAAGATACCAACTATCAGAACTTGTGGGACACAGCAAAAGCTGTGTTAAGAGGAAAGTTCATAGCTCTGCAAGCATTCATAAGGAAAGAAGAAAGGGACCACATAAATAACCTGACCTCACAGCTGAAAATATTAGAAAAAGACCAACAAAAGAAGCCCAAGCCAGGCAGAAGGAAGGAAATAATAAAACTTAGGGAGGAAATCAATGAGCTGGAAACCAAAAAAACAATCCAAAAGATTAATGAAACCAAGAGCTGGTTCTTTGAAAAAATTAAACAAGATCGACAAGCCACTGGCAAGACTTGTAAGGACAGGGAAAGAGAGAACCCAAATAAACAGAATCAGAAATGAAAATGGTGACATCACAACAGAAAAGACAGAAATCCAAAAGATCATCAGAGATTACTTTGAGAACCTGTATGCCACAAAACATAAGAACCTAGAAGAAATGGATAAATTACTGAAGTCCTATAACCTACCACGATTGAAACAAGAAGACCTCCAATACCTGAATAAGCCTACCGCCATCGAGGAAATTGAAACAGTAATTAAAAGTCTGCCCAAACACAAAAGCCCAGGTCCAGATGGGTTCACTAGCAAATTCTACCAAACCTTTAAGGAGCACCTACTGCCTGTCCTGTTCAAGCTCTTCCAGGAAATAGAAGAAACAGAAACACTCCCAAAAAGCTTCTACGAGGCACACATCACCCTGATACCCAAAGCAGGGAGAGACAATACAAAGAAGGAAAAATTACAGACCAATCTCCTTGATGAACACAGATGCTAAGATCATCAACAAAATACTAGCAAACAGAATCCAAAGACTCATCAAAAAGATCATGCATCATGACCAAGTAGGATTCATCCCGGAAATGCAAGGATGGTTCAACATTCGCAAATCAATCGACATAATACATCATATCAATAAGAGAAAAAATAAAAACCATATGATCCTATCAATAGAAGCAGAAAAAGCATTTGACAAGATCCAGCACCCATTCGTGATTAAAACCCTCCAGAAAATGGGAATTGAAGGAAGCTTCCTCAAGATAGTCAAAGCCATCTACCAAAAGCCCACAGCAAGTATCATTCTCAATGGGGAAAAATTGAAAGCCTTCCCTTAAGATCATGAACACAACAAGGTTGCCCTCTCTCACCTCTTTTATTCAATATAGTACTGGAAGTACTCACCATAGCAATCAGAGAAGAAAAGGACATTAAGGGCATCCAGATAGGCAAGGAAGAAATCAAGCTATCATTATTTGCAGATGACATGATATTATACCTAGAGAGCCCTAAACTCTCGACCCAAAAAACTCTTAGAAACAATAGATATGTATAGTAGAGTGGCAGGGTACAAAATCAATACCCAAAAGTCGGTGGCTTTCCTATACACAAATAACGAAAGAGAAGAAAGGGATATTAAGAAATCGATTCCATTCACAATTGTGCCACAGAAAATCAAATACCTAGGAATCAGCTTAACCAAGTGTGTAAAGGACCTATACAAAGAGAACTACAAGACACTGCTTCAAGAAATAAAAGAGGACATGAGGAAATGGAAACACATTCCCTGCTCATTGATGGGGAGAATTAACATTGTCAAGATGGTAATACTCCCTAGAGCTTTGTACAGATTCAATGCAGTTCCTATAAGGATACCCATGACATTCTTTAAAGAAATTGACCAAACACTCCTGAAATTCGTATGGAATAATAAACCCCCCACGGATAGCTAAAGCAATCCTTGGGAAAAAGAAGATGGGAGGCATCACCTTTCCCAACCTCAAACTGTACTACAAAGCAGCAGTAATAAAAACAGTTTGGTACTGGAATAAAAAACAGACCTGTGGATCTATGGAATAGAGTTGAGTATCCTGACACCCACCCTCAAAGACATGATCAGTTAATCTTTGATAAAGGTGCAAAGAGTCCAAACTGGAGTAAGGGAAAGCCTCTTCAACAAGTGGTGCTGGGAAAACTGGGCAGCAACATGTAAAAAAAATGAATTTGGACCTGTGTCTAACACCATGCACAAAAATCAGATCAAAATGGATTAAAGATCTCAATATCAGACCTGAATCCATAAAGTACATTGAAGAAAATATAGGAAAAACCCTCCACGACATTGAAGCTAAAGACATCTTCAAAGGTGAAACACCATTAACAAAGCAACTAGAAGAAAAGATAAACATATGGGACTACATGAAACTAAAGAGCTTCTGCACCTCAAAAGAAACAGTGACTAAGATACAAAGGCAGTCCACAGAATGGGAAAGAATATTCACCCAATACCCATCTGATAAGGGGTTAATATCCAGGATATATCAGGCACTGGTACAGCTATATAAGAAGAAAACAGCCAACCCCACCAAAATGGGGAGAAGAGATGAACAGAAACTTTGACAAGGAAGAAATTCAAATGGCCAAAAGGCATATGAAAAAATGCTCATCATCACTAATCATCAGAGAGATGCAAATCAAAACAACAATGAGATATCACCTCACACCACAGAGACTGGCCCTATATCCAAAAGGGTAAAAGCAACAAGTGCTGGCGTGGATGCGGGGAAAGGGGACTCTCATACATTGTTGGTGGGAATGTCGACTTGTACAACCTTTCTGGAAAACAATATGGACATTACTCCAAAGACTAGAAATTGAGCTCCCTTTTGACCCAGCCATACCACTCCTGGGAATATACCCTGGGAAGCCAAAAACACACAGCGGAAACACCATCCGCACTTTTATTTTCATAGCAGCACTATTCACAATAGCCAGAACCTGGAAACAACCAGTATGCCCGAGAACTGATGACTGGATAAAGAAACTGTGGTACATCTACACAATGGAATACTATGCAGCTGTTAGGAAAAATGAAGTTATGAAATTTGCCTAAAAATGGATGGACATGGAAAGGATCATGTTGAGTGAAATTAGTCAGAAGGAAAGAGAGAGACATAGAATGACTGCATTTATTTGCATGACATAAATATATCAGGTGGTCTTACCAAAAGTGGAAATTACCACAAACGTGTGGGAGTTAGGAGGTTAGGTAAGATAGAGAAGGGAACATGTGTGAATAAATGTCAAATGGTCTGCATCACTTGATCACTTGAATCCCGTTATTCACCGATTTGCTCGAGCGGGCGCGAGTAACATTTCCATTGAACCCTGTCACGTGCCAATGTAGCCCAATGGCATCTGGTTGATTCAGGAATATGAAGAACCTCAAACCGTTCCTTCAGGGTCTTAACAAGGAAGTCTGACCATCTTGTAGGTGGGCGGCCACGTGATCTTCTGACATCCCGTGGGATCCAGTCAGTAATGGCTCTAGTCCAGTGGTTGTCTCCAAATCGCATTACATGTCCAGCCCATCTGATTTTCTGAGCCTTGGCAAATGTGACAGCATCCCTGATTCTGGAATAGCAACGGAGGTCAGAACTCCGATTCCTTCTCTCACTTGAGTGAGGCGTGATATTCCAAGCATAGCTCTTTCGATTCCTCTCTGGGAGACCCGGATAGTATTCTCATCCTGCTTTCGCAGGGCCCAGGTCTCTGAGGCGTATGTTAATGCAGGGAGAACGGTGGAGTCAAAGAGATGTGCCCAGAGCCGGAATTTCTTTGTCCTTTTCACTATTTCTTCGATGCCTTTGAAGGCATTCCATGCCGCTCTCTTCCTCCTGCGCAGCTCAGGTTTTAGGTCGTTCATCATGTTGACTTCTCGACCTAGGTACACATAACTGCTGCATTCAGAGATGTTTGTTCCATTCAGAGTGAATGGGGCCTCTGGAACTAGTTCATTTTTCATAAACATGGTTTTATTTAGATTCAGCTGTAGACCTATCTTTCCACATTCTCGGTCAAAGTCAGCCAGCATTTGTGCCGCTTGTCTAATGTTTGGTGTTATTAGAACGATGTAATCAGCGAAGCGGGAGGTAGTGTAGTTGCCCACCATCTATCTTCACTCCTATTCCTTCCCATTCTAATTGTCGCATGATGTTCTCTATGGTGGCGCTGAAGAGTTTTGGTGAAATGGTATCACCCTGTCGAAGCCCTCTTTTGACATCAATGATCACTTCTTTGTAGAATGGTGAGATCCTGGTGGTGAATCCGTAATACAGCTCACGAAGGATCTTGATGTATTGGGTTTGAACACCCTGTTTGGCTGAGCTACCAACTATAGAACTGAGTATTAAATACAGGCAAAAAAATGCACATCATGGCTTCCAGGTGTATGTAGTGCAACCCACAATGTGTAAGAGAAGGGAAAGAGAGAGAGAGGGAGAGAGAAAAGAGATAAAGAACCTGCCATTTGGGCAGACTATGAGAGGAGGGGAGCGAATTAGGGACATTGGTGGTGGGAAATGGGCACTGGTGGAGGGCGAGGTGCTGGAACACTGTGTGACCGAAACCTCCAAACAAGAATAACGTTGTAATTGTATATCTCACGGTGGTATAATAAAATGTTTAATAAAAAGAATCTGCCATAGAGGCAGATTAGGGCAGGGCGGAGGGAATCAGGGGACACTGGTGGTGGGAAATGGGCACTCGTGGAGAGATGGGTGCTGGAACACTATGTGGCTGAAACCCAAATATGAATATCTTTGTAATTGTATATCTCACATGGTATAATAAAATTATTAAACTTAAAAAATCTAACTATAATTTGCAAAGTTGTTCACAATATGATTTCGGTATTCAGTATTTCAACACCAGTCCCACCACCATGTGCCCTTACTGCCACCAAGTTCCCCAGTATTCTGCCCATTTCCCAAATCTGCTCCCTTATCAGGCATTGATATACTTTACATTTCTTATTACAACATATATCTCATAATGATGTTGCTAAAGTCATGACCTTTTACTGAGCTCTTATGTACAAGTTGGGCCATCTGTGTTATTACTTTCACCCATTGAACTTACTGAACTAAGCAGGCTTCTATTCTGTTTTTTTAACATAGTTATTCATGTTAATTTGTTACAGACATTCAGTATTCAACACCAATACCACCACCATTGCAACTTCCCGCCCTGATATTTCAAATTTTCTCAACTATCCCCTATAGCAGACCCTCAGTGATATATTTTTTAATTAAACATTTTATTATACCACCGTGTGATATACAATTACAACGTTGTTCATGTTTGGAGGTTTCGGTCACATTGTGTTCCAGCACCCGCCCTCCACCAGTGCCCATTTCCCACCACCAATGTCCCAAATTCCCTCCGCCCTCCCTAGCCTGCCTAAATGGCAGGTTCTTTGTCTCTTTTTTCTTCCTCTCTCTCCTTCCTTCTCCTACACATTGTGGGTTGCAGTACATACACTTGGAAGCCATCATGTGCATTTTTTTGCCTGTATTTAATGTTCAGTTCTATGTTGGTATCAGCCCTTTCGACATTTAATTGCACATGTTCCCCTCTCTTTCTTACCTAACCTCTGACTCCCTCACGTTTGTGGTAATTTCCACTTTTGGTAAGACCACCTGATATATTTATGTCGTGCAAATAAATGCAGTCATTCTATGTCTCTCTCTTTCATTCTGACTAATTTCACTCAATATGATCCTTTCCATGTCCATCCATTTATAGGCAAATTTCATAACTTCATTTTTCCTAACAGCTGCATAGTATTCCAATGTGTAGATGTACCACAGTTTCTTTATCCAGTCATCAGTTCTCGGGCATACTGGTTGTTTCCAGGTTCTGACTATTGTGAATAGTGCTGCTATGAAAATAAAAGTGCGGATTGTATTTCCGCTGTGTGTTTTTGGCTTCCCAGGGTATATTCCCAGGAGTGGTATGGCTTGGTCAAAAGGGAGCTCAATTTCTAGTCTTTGGAAGAATGCCCATATTGTTTTCCAGAAAGGTTGTACAAGTTGACATTCCCCAGTGATATATTTTTAATATATCACTATTGCATTTTGTAGTGCTATTGCATTTTCATGCTGTCTTCTAACATTCATGGGAAAGTTATTGAGGGATTGTGCATTTTAGGTGAACAGTTGTAAGTTAAACAGGTAATTCTTCCACAATATTGGAAGAATCATTTATTGGACAGGACAGAGTTGTTTTATAAAACATTAAGGGAGTTTGTAATCTGATCGAAGGTGTCAAAGAAGGGCTCACAAAGAAATGATGTTAATACTGAGACTAGAATGATGAGCTCAATTCTTTACTAGTCTGGTTGGGACTGAAGAAGAATATTTCAAGCACAAAGAATTTTAAGTAAGAATGTGGGTGGTATGTGTTGTGGGAGGGAAGTAGCAGGGAGAGGTGCTCAGGATGAGGAAAAAAAGACTGGGTATACTCACTATACTCAGTATTGTACAAATGTTCATTAAGGAATTGCTGTACAGCAGGCATATTTTTATAAATAACATTGTTTTAACCTAATAAACACTAATAACAAGAACACATGATATTTCTATAATCACAGAAGTTATAGGAAAAAGAGACAAATAGATTTGAAAAATGATCTGAAGAGAATTACCAAGGTAGTCTGGTTAGGAAAGTCTTTAGAAAAATATGGAGAGTCAAGCTGAGGCTTGAAAGTTGAGAGGAGCCTGCCAGGCAAAACGCATTGGGAAGGAAAGTCTCAAGGCCAAACCAACACAGAAGCCTGACATGTTGGTGAAATGGAAACAGGTTCAGTATACTGGTGTGTGAGGAAAGAATTCAGGGATTTTGGGGCTCAGAAAGGCATAAGAACATTTTTGGTACAAACTTGCTTTGAGAGTATCAGCCTCCCTAGCAGCACTCATGGGACCTAGGAGTCACTCCCTGTGACATTGTTCCCAGAAGTATATCCATTCAGTGCTCAAACTGGCAATGCAACTCTGCTCAGGTCCAGAGGTGCTGGGGGCCACCAGAGTCATTCTGGCTTAGAGTGTTATACAGTGGCAGCAATGGAAATACTTAAACTTTATCCCTAGACCTTAAAGTAGATTTTGTTTTTAAAGAGAAGCTTGGAAGTGGTAAAGCACATGTTATTTGCATGTCTGAAGCCCTGGATTTGATCCTCTGACAAAAGACAACTCTCTGGAGCTATAATGATTATGGCCTGGGTGGCTCCCCAGCACCCCAGGCTGGGGCTCCACCTGGTGTCCCCAAACATTTTTAAATAATAGTAAAACACAGAGCATGGTTGTTTCCAAACTCTAAGGCTTTTGTAAAATCTCATTTCCAAGTATATCTTCTGAAGTAGAATGTGGCTCTGTATGTTTTTAAAAAATTAGGTGAAGCCAAGAGCATATCTTTCTCATGACTGACTCGAACTGAATGTAAAGCAAGTACAGGGTAACTGTCCTGCTTCAAGTTATGCACAAGTGGATGCTGCGTAGAAGATCAGTAAGACTGCCTGGATCAGTAGAGGATTCATTCTGTTGATTATTGGTGTCCCAAAGGTTTTGCCTGGCTTCTAGCCATTCATTTCTAATTATCTTCATGAGTCTTTTTTTTCCTGTTTTATTTCTTTGGCCTCAGATTGAGTGTTTCAGAAGTGTTTTAAATCCCTTTCCATTCAGTTTTTTTCCCCCTCTGCTTCATATTGTTTTATGCTATGAAAGCATAAAACAATATGAAGAGACTCATGGCCATTTAAGAGACTCATGATTGTTGTCTGTTTCCAGTTAACAGCTTTGCTGATGATGAAGAGCTGTCCACATCTTCTGACAGTGATGAGGAGGTGATCAAACAGTTTGAGATTTCTGTGTCCCGATCCCAGAGTTTTCGTTCTGGTGCATCTGAGAAAGGAAAGCAGACAGGATTGGAGCGGAAACCTAGATTCAATCAGTTGCTTTCTGCCCATGAAGAGGATAACACAGAAGTGAGCGCCTGTGAAGGTAGTATTCTTTATAACAAACTTTTCCTTTATCTAGACCAGGGATAATTAATGGTAAGAATATTTTGAATCGTTGCACTTGTCTCTGAGAGTTCAGAAAGGAAAAGAAAATGGGTCAGAACCTTGAGGCTGACAGAGGGCAAAAGGACTGCTTCAAACTTTGCAGGGGGAGACATTGTTCCACATGGGGCAGTAGATCTTTCAGCTTTTAATTTTTTAACAATAAAGGGGAAGATTTCCCCCTTGATATGCGATATTTTCTTTCATTTAAAATGGAATTATAACTACTTCAAATGTTAATGCACTAATTATTTAGAATGTTTATTATTAGCATGATCTATGAACTTTTCACTTTTACCTTTACATTTTTTATTAAGTCTGTTTGCAATACTATTAATAATGGTCTCTCGTGCATATACTACCAAAACATCACTCAACTCTCACTCCCAAGAACCCCAACACCACTCCCCCTCAAAGTCCCATACTCCCAACCTAGTGGTATGGGTCAGTTCTCCCATTCTTATCTTTGAAACTTTGTTGCTATCTTGCTGTATATCTTTCAGTATAAGGGCCAAGGTCTTTTTAAAAATATTTTTTTTTATTATACCACTATGAGATATACTATTACAAAGATGTTCATGTTTGGGCTTCAATCATACAGTGTTCCAGCACCCATCCCTCCACCACAAATGTCCCCTGATTCCTTCCGCCTCCCCCAGCCTGCCTCTATGGCTGGCACTTTGCCTCTTCTTCCCACCCTCTCTGTCTGTCTCTGTATGTCTCTGTCTGTCTCTGTCTCTGTTTCTCTTCCTTCTCTTACACATTGTGGCTTGCAACACATACATTTAGAGGTTATCGTGTATATCCCTTTGCCTACACTCAATGCTTAGTTCTAGGCTGGTATTATCATTTCTAACAATTATTGGTACTCTGTTCCTTTCTCTTTTATACCTAATCCCTGACTCCCACACACTTGGAGTAGATTACACTCACTGACAAGACCTTCTGATTCATGTTTTGCCTGGCCTTAGAAATTGTTATCATATTATTTTTTATCACTATCACTATCT
Source organism: Cryptotis parvus (assembly GCA_021461705.1). Lineage (NCBI taxonomy): Eukaryota > Metazoa > Chordata > Mammalia > Eulipotyphla > Soricidae > Cryptotis > Cryptotis parvus. The sequence goes on from JAJIBD010021219.1 coordinate 118,414, forward strand.
TCCCGTTAATTATCTATTTGCTAGAGCGGGCACCAGTAATATCTCCATATGTCCCGTCTCATGCTAGTAGAACCCAAAGGCATCCACCCGCTCCAGGAACATAAAGAGCCTCAAACAATTATATTAGGTCATGGGAATGACCTAGTTTAAATGTTACTGGTATTTAGGATATCAAATACTACACGAGCAGCTTGCCAGGCTTGCCATGCGGGTGGCATACTGTTGTAGTCACCTCTAAATAAAGCATTTATTGATGAACGCGAGCTGGGCTGTGATAGTCTGGTCTGCTGGGTGGAGTTGTGACGAGAGGGAAGTCCGGATGTGGAAAATGGCAGGCCCCATGGAGTAGGGGAGGGTGGTCTGGCTTGTTGTGAGGCTCAGCTGGGGTGGCAGGCCAGGGCTAGAACGCGCCATGCCTCCCTGGCACCTCACGAGCAGCTGGGCACAGGGAGAACAAGTAGCAGCTCTGCCCCATGTCTGAGAGTCTCTGGTTCAGCATACCTGGGCCGGATTGAAAAAAAACTGCTGCAGGGTGGCTTTCGATGATCCGTGCTATGATAGTCTGGTCTGCTGGGTGGAGTTGTGATGAGAGGAAAGTCCAGATGTGGAAAATGGCGGGCCCCATGGGGCAGAGCTGCTATTTGCTCTCCCGGTGCCCAGCTGCTCGTGAGGCGCCCAGGAGGCATGGCGGGTTCTTACCCTGACCTGCCACCCCAGCTGAGCCTCACAGCAAGCCAGACTACCGTCCCCTACTCCATTGGGCCCGCCATTTTCCACATCCGGACTTCCCTCTCATCACAACTCCACCCAGCAGACCAGACTATGACAGCCTGGATCATCGAGAGCCACTCTGTAGCAGCTTTTTTTTTTCAATACTACCCAGGTATGCTGAACCAGAGACTCTCAGACATGGGGCAGAGCTGCTACTTGCTCTCCCTGTGCCCAGCTGCTCAGGAGGTGCCTGGGAGGCATGACGGGTTCTAGCCCTGGCCTGCCATCCCAGCTGAGCCCTCACAACAAGCCATTATTTTTTATATCCCACAAATAAATGCAGTCATTCCATATCTGTCCTTTTCCCTTTGGCTAATTTCATTCAGCATGATCCTCTGCATGTCCATTCATTATAAAGCAAATTTCATAACTTCACTTTTCCTAACAGCTGCATAGTATTCCATTGTGTCGATTTACTAGTTTCTTTATCCAGTCATCTGTTCTTGGGCACTTTGGTTGTTTCCAGATGCTGGCTATTGTGAATAGTGCTGCTATGAACATAGAAGTGTAGATAGTGTTTCTGCTGTGTGTTTTGGATCCCAGGGTATATTCCCAGGAGTTGTATGGCTGGGTCAAATAGGAGCTCAGCTTCTAGTTTTGGAGGAATGTTCATATTGTTTTCCAAAATGGCTATACTAGTTGACATTCCTACCAACACTGGATTAGAGTCCCTTTGCTCCCTGTATCCATGCCAGCACTTGTTGTTCTTGCTCTTTTGGATGTGTGCCAGTCTCTGTGGTGTGAGATGATACCTCATTGTTATTTTGATTTGCGTCTCCCTGATGAATAATTATGATGAACATTTTTTCACATGCCTTTTGGCCATTCAAATTTCTTCTTTTTTGAAGTTTCTGTACATTTTCTCCCCCCCTTTTTTTGATGGGGTTGGCTGTTTTCTTCTTGTAAATTTCTACTAGTGGCTGATCACTAGATCACTAGATCACTAAACAACTAGACATATCGTTGTTCATCAATTTCCTTGAGCGGGTGTCAGTAACATTTCCATTTGACCCTATCATGTGCCAGTGTAGCCCAATAGCATCTGGTTGCTTCAGGAATACTAAGAGTCTCAAACCATTCGTTCCTGGTCTTGACGAAGAAGTCTGAACATCTTGTAGGTGGGCAGCCACGTAATCTTTTGACGTCCTGTGGGATCCAGTCAGTAATGGATCTAGTCCAGTGGCTGTCTCCAAATCGCATTACATGTCCAGCCCATCTGATTTTCAATGCCTTGGTAAACGTGACAGCGTCCCTGACTCTGGACCGGCGACGGAGGCTGGAACTCCGGATTCCTTCTCTCACTTGAATGAGGTGTGGTATTCCAAGCACAGCTCTTTTGATTCCCTCTCTGGGAGACTCGAATGGCATTCTTATCCTGCTTTCATAGGGCCCAGATCTCTGAGGCATATGTTAACACAAGGAGAATGGTGGAGTCAAAGAGATGTGCCCGGAGCCGAATTTCTTTCTTTTTCACTATTTCTTCGATGCTTTTGAAGGCATGCCGTGCTGCTCTCTTCCTCCTGCGCAGCTCAGGTTTTAGGTCATTCTTCATGTTGACTTCTCGACCTAGGTACACATAATTGCTGCATTCAGAGATGTTTGTTCCATTGAGGGTGAATGGGGCCTCTGAAACTAGTTCATTTTACATGAACATAGTTTTGCTGAAATCAGCTGTAGACCTATCTTTCCATTCTCGGTCAAAGTCAGCCAGCATTTGTGCCGCTTGGCTAATGTTTGGTGTTATTAGAACAATGTCATCAGGGAAGCGGAGGTGGTGTAGTTGCCGACCATCTATCTTCACTCCCATTCCTTCCCATTCTAATTGTCGCATGATGTTCTCGAGGGTGGCGCTGAAGAGTTTTGGTGAAATCGTATCACTCTGCCGAACCCCTCTTTTGACATCAATGATCACTTCTTTGTAGAATGGTGAGATCCTGGTCATGAATCTGTAATAGAGCTCATGAAGGATCTTGTTGTATTGGGTTTGAACACCCTGTTTGACTAGGGCTTCGATAACTACTTTGGTCTCAACAGAATCAAAGGCTTTCTTTGAATCAATGAATGTGAGACAGAGCAGCATCTTGAACTCCCTACAAACCTCAATAAGCTTGGTTACCATCTGGATATGGTCGGTTGTGCTGAATTCTTTTAGGAAGTCAGCTTTCTTGCATGGTTGTCCTTCGTCTAATGTTTTCAATCCTGTTCAGGATGACTCGTGTGAACAGCTTGTAGATGACAGACAACAGGCAGATGCAGCGCTAGTTGCCAATGTCGTGAATGTCTCCCTTCTTGAACAGTAGTGGCTGATATATCCTGGATATTAACCTCTTATCATATGTGTATTGGGTGAATATTCTTTACCACTCTGTGTACTGTCTTTGTATCTTGGTCACCATTTCTTTTGAGGCGAAGAAGCCACAATACTGAAGCCAAAGGCATCTTCAAAGATGAAACACCACTAATAAAGCAATTGGAAGCAAAGATTAATATATGGAACTACATGAAACTAGAAGGGCCAGTGTCTTAGCCCTGGGTTTGGTCTTTTGGGTTTTTTCTTGTCTTAGAGTAGCTCTTTAAGTGCTTCTTTTAAAGCTGGTTTTGATTCTATGAAATTCCTGAGCTGTTGTTTATCTATAAAGCTGTGTATCTGTCCTTCAAATCTGAATGAGAGTCTAACCAGGTAAAGAATTCTTGGTGAGGCCTTAATTTCATTGAGTTTTTCACAACCTTCAAGTTTGGAGGTTATATTCTGATAGGACTGCTGAAAGTCGAATGGATTTTCCTTCGTTTAAAATTTCGTTCTTTGATTTTGCCACTTGAAGAATGTGTCTCTACCTATAGTATCCATTATTCTAACTAGGATATGTCTTGGTGTCTTTTATTGGGGTCTCTTTTTGTTGGTGCTCTTTGAGCTTCTTGGATCTGGATGTCTCATCTTTGAGCTCTGGGAACTTTTCAGCAAGGATGTTTTTAACTGTTCATATTTACTTAGGTTGCCTCCCTGTCTCTCTGGGACTCTGATGATTCTTATGTTACTCCACCTGGATTCATTCTCCCCTTCTCTAGCTCCTTACTGATCCATTTTTCTGTCTTTTTTAAATCTTTTGTATTCTCTGAGTACTTTCTGTAGCTCATCCTCTTTCTTACTGATTCTGTTTTCCACTGCTATCATTTAACTATTGAGGGCACACATTGTGTTTTTCATTTCATCTACAGTCTTTATTGATGACATTTCTGTTTGTAGGTTTTTTTTTATTTATGTCATTATTTCCTCCTGTATTTTAATGACTGCCCATTCCACTGTTTTTATCATGTACTTCTTTATTTTATTGGATATCTGTTCCACTATTTCTTTGAGCTCATTAAAATCCTCACCATTTCCTCTCAGAATTCTTTGTCAGAAAGATTATGTATACGGGTTTTCCTGGTTGAAGTTTTGGGGCTGTTTTCTTCTTCCACTCTTTGAAGAGGGAATCTGCATTGTTACCCCATGATGTTGTGGAGTTCTGAAAGTAGATCCTTTTAGGATAGTGTCACTCTCGTACTGTCAGGTAGGTCTCTGGAGTTGTTCAGCCAGTAGGGGTTCTCCTCTTCCCTCTTCAAGGGTGTTACCTTCCTCTTAGTAATGTGTTTTGAGTAGTTAAGCTGCCATTGTGAGAGTCCAGTAACAGAGTCCAGTAACAGAGCCGGCAGGAAGTTCTCCGCTCTAGACCCAGATTTGGGGATTTCTTCCTTTAGAGATTTTGCCTTTATATGTTTTGGACACTAATCACTAGAATGGTATTTATTATGCTTTATAACTTCTTGTTCCTTCTGATAAGTACAAAAATGTCATATATCTTGCTACTGACATTGAAAATCTGTCTTGTTTGGAATAAGTCTATTTTCCACTTATCTACATACTCTTAGAAGATCCCTAAGGTCCTTTAAAATTATATCATTAAAATATAGTTTATATTACAAATTAAAAATGCACATTAAATAATATTGAATAACATTTACCAAATAACCTTCACACTTTCCCTCATTCCCTATAGGTTTTGAATCCTGTTCTTCCTGCCTTACATAAAAATTACTGGGTAAACTACAGCTCATGTGGTATCTTTTAGCATTTTTCTTAGGTTTACCTTCAATAAAAGTAAAAGAAAATACTCAGAGATGGAGGTGCCAAAGTTTATGACTTGTGCCCAAGCTAGTAACAGTACTATAAACCACAATGTTTAAAATATAATTTAAAATAAAATATAATTTAAAAAATTAAAAATGTATAGTACTTTGCCACCACATACAAAATACACAGAGTGATGTGGAGAGAAATTGCAAAAAAGAACACTATAATATTTCTTAGTTATTTTCTGAGTCAATCTTTCGATATTTCCTTTTTGCCTGGAACCCTGCATAGGAGCAGATTATTGGAACTATTGGAACTAGTAAATTGTCTATGAAGTATATTTAGTAAAAACGTACTCCTTCTGACTCATTTCACTCAGCATGATACTCTTCATGTCCATCCATTTAAAGACAGATTTCATGACTTCATTTTTCCTAACCACTACATAGTATTCCGTTGTGTAGATGTGCCATAGTTTTTTTTTATCCAGTTGCCTGTACTCAGGCTTCAGGTTGTTTCCTGATTCTGGATATTGTGAATAGTGCTGTGATGAACAGCATTATTTGCAGATGGCGTTTCTGCTATGTGCTTTTGGCCCCAAGTCATATTCCCAGGAGCATTGCTGGGTCAAATGGGAGCTCAATTTCTAGCTTTTTGAGGAATGTCCATTTGTTTTCTGAAAAGACTGGGTCAGTCAGCATTCCCACCAGCAATGAATGAGAGTCCCTTTCTCCCTGCATCCACGCCAGCACTGGTTGGTCTTGTTCTTTTGGATATCTGCCAGTCTCTGTGGTGTGAGATGATATCACATTGTTGTTTTGATTTGCATCTCTCTGATAATTAGTGATGAATAGGATTTTTCATATACCTTTTAGCTATTTGAATTTCTTCTTTGAGTTTATGTTCATTTATTATCTCCATTTTTTGATGGAATAGATGTTTTTCTTGTAAAGTTCTACCTGTGCCTTATATAAATTTGATTTTAATCCCTTATCAGATGGGTATTGGGTAAATATTCTTGATCTGTGAGATGTATTTGTATCTGTGAGATACAATTCCTGATCTGTGAGATGTATTTGTATCTTAGTCATAATTACTTCTGAGGTTCAGAAGCTTCTTAGTTTCATGTAGTCCTATTTGTTTATCTTTCCTTCCACTTGCTTGGTCATTGGTGTTTAATCTTTAAAGTTGTATTTAACTTCAAGTCATAGAGGGCTTTGCTTATGTTTTCTTCCATGTAACCAGGTCTGTTGTTGAGGTCTTTAATACATTTTGATCTGACTCTTGTACTGTGCATGAGATTAGATCAAGGTCTGTGTTCATTTTCTTGTATGTAGCTGTACGGTTCCACTTGTTAAAGAGGCTTTTCTTGTTCTACTTCATATTTCTTGCTCTTTTATCAAAATTAAGTGATCATATATTTGAGGGTGTACATCAGATATTTAATTCTATTTAATGGATCTGCTGGTCTGTCTTTATTTCAATACCATACAGTACAGATGGATCTGCTGGTCTGTCTTTATTTCAGTACCATGCAGTACAGTTTGAAGTTGGGGAAGGTGATACCTCCTTCTTTTTCCCAAGAATTGCTTTAGGCTATTTATGAGAGTTTATTGTTCCATATAAATTTTTAGCAGTATTTGATCATTTCTTTGAAAAATGTCATGGGTATCCTAAAAGGAACTACATTGAATCTGTGAGATATAAAAAAAAGTATGAGACTAATATCCAAGGCAAGGGATAACAGGGGCCAGGAAGACTTGTCAGTGTCTATCACAAGTGTATGTGGGGTTAAGGGTAGGTAAGATAGAGAAGGGGATAGTTTTTTAAAAGATTTTATTATAAATACCATGAGATAATACAATTACAAAGATGTTCATGTTTGGGTTTTGGTCATACAGTGTTCCAGCACCCATCCAGTACCCATTTCCCACCACCAATGTTTCCAATTCCCTCCCCTCCCCTAGACTGCCTCTATGGCAGGTTATTTATCTCTTCTCTCTCTTTCTCTCTCTCTCTCTTTCCTCTCTTATACATTGTGGATTGCAATATATACATTTAGAGGTTATCTGGTGTATCTTTTTGCCTATATTCAATGCTCAGTTCTAGGCTGGTATTATCACTTTCAATAATTATTAGCACACTGTTCCCTTCTCTGCCTTACCTAACCTCTGACTCCCACATTTGTGGTAGATTTCACCTTTGACAAGACCTCCTGATCCATGTTTTACCTGACTTGGATATTGGTATCATACTATATATTTATATATATATGTATATATATACATATATATACATATATCACATATATCACTTGTCTTCCCATTGTTCATCAATTTGCTTGAGTGGGTGCCAGTCATGATTCCATTCGTTGGGAATGAGATCCATTATTGTTACTCTTTTTGGCATATCAAATACACAACAGTATATGTATATATATATATCATGCAAATAAATGCAGTCATTCTATATCTGTCTTTTTTCGAGAAGGGGCTAGTTTGACAATAATAGTTGGAAATCATAATACTAAATTAGAACTGAGTATTGAAAGTAGGTAAAGAGTATACATGTCAGTATGTCAGTATTGCAAACCACCATGCACAAAAGGGAGGACAAGTGAGATAGAGATGGATCACTGTCACTGTCACTGTCTTCCCGTTGTTCATAGATTTGCTTGAGCGGGCACCAGTAACATCTCCATACGCCCTGTTGCAAGCAAGTTAGCCCAAGGGCATCTGCTTGCTCCAGGGACAGGTAGAGCCTTAGACCATTCTTCAGGTCATAGAATTGATGTCCATAATTGTTACTAGTTTTTGGCATAACAAATAAAACATAGGTAGCTTGCCAGCTCTACCGTGTAGGTGGTATACTCTCAGTAGAAGACTCTTATCTCGAGCATGTACTGATGAAACTTAAAGGGGAAAGATCAGGTTTTCTCTTTGATGGAGCTCTGAGGAACTATGTAATCTGGATGTTGAGAATGACTGACCACATGATGTGTGGGTTGCTTTGGCTACTTGCTAGGCTTACTAGGATGATGGGTATCAGGTAGAAACTCTAGAACTGTATACAGTGCATAAATGTGAACGATCCTGGGAAGGACCTTATCCTAAAATCAGTAATATCTAAGAATATCGTGCAGCTGCTTTGCGGCTGTGCGCCAACAGAACTGTGGGTCCTGCGTAAGTGAGATAGATAGATAGATAGATAGATAGATAGATAGATAGATAGATAGATAGATAGATAGATAGATAGATAGATAGATAGATAGATAGATAGATAGATAGATAGATAGATAGATAGATAGATAGATAGATAGATAAAAAATTCCCTGCCATTGAGGTAGGTTGTGGGGTGGGGAGGGAGGAAATTTCCCCAAATTGGTGTTGGGAAATGTGCACTGGTGTCGTGCTGGGTGTTGGAACACGCTATGAATGAAATCCATCATGAACAGCTTTGTAATTTTCTATTTCATGGTAATTCAATAAAAAAAAAAAAAAAAAAAAACCTATGTGTAAAAAGTCAGACCTGAATGAACTGGTCTAAATGGCCCATGTTTGCTAATATTTTTTTTTATTTCTGGGCATGTGGCTAATCAAAAGAAATTGGAGCATAGCTGTATTTCTTCCAGTTTGTAAGAAATTAGCACTACTAAGATAAAAGGGGGAGAAATATAATGGAAAGAAATTAACAGAAGAAATGTTTGAATGGATCATGTAGAGGAGGCAGGCAGAAAAAGAGGAGGAAAATAATCAGTAGAGACTATGAAAATTTTATAAGCACTATGAAATTTTATTTCTTTATGTGTGCCACACTGACATTTTATTCCAAGGAAATTCAAGTAAATGCTTATTAACAAAGCACAATGCCACTATTGACCCTGTATCATGCCTTCACCCCCGCTTTTCTAATTTCTGGTGCTCCACCATAGAATTCCTCTCTCTCCACTGATAGGACAAATGCTAGCTAATGAAATTTAGTAGGGGTGGTTATTTAGGAGCAGCATGTTCAGTTCTAAAGTCAATGGGCCCATTTCTTGAGCTCAAGGGTCTGATTTCTAATAAGTACTATAATGCTTACTTTTCTTGGAATTAGCAACAATTTCTGTCATAACTAACAAACTTGCAATTTTGGACAGATGATGACAGAAAAAGTAATTCTCCTCCTCAACCATAGACAGCAAGACTCCACTATATTCAATAGAGTACTTTTAGATTTTTTTTGAAAAAAATAGCAGGGTTTTTAATTGAGGATAAGTAATTGCATGCTAGATTTTGGTTAACAAATGTTAATGTTATTTCTGTTGCATTTTTAGTATGATTTCCTTTTTGTTTTTATTTAGATCAGTGAATTTGTTCTAGCAATAAAGAATAACGAAGATATTATTTATCCCAGAGAATGTTTTTTCCTACTTTCTCTTTAGTTTCTTTTTTTTTTAATTTAACCCTGAAATGTGACTTATTAGGTCACATACGACCATTTTTAAAGATACTTCTGCATTTTAAAAATGGTTAAAAATGATCAAAGTGAAATTAAAAGTTCAAACAATGAAGGAATTACTGGCACTAACTTATCTTTCAACTTGAGCAGAACCAAAGAAAGAGTTGGTTGGAAAACAAAGCAAGTTCGTAGGTTGGAGGGATTTTCTTGGTTTTCTGTTTAAGACCTGTCAATGGAAGGATCAGTAGGATAATCTCCTTTACTTAAAACCTACTGCCTAAGGGTTTTAATTACAAATAAAAAAATAACAGCAATGTCTAGATTATTGTCTAATTGAATAATTGGGTACTAAGCCTAGCTCAGTTGACACAAAATTGATGCTCATAGGTAGCATTTTAGTTGGATATTAGTTTGGTACTGTAAAAGAATAAAATTGTATTAAAGGTTACACACTATCAAAGTAGAATATAGATGCAACAAATCCAAAAAATTTCTCTTTTAAAATAATAAGTATCATTGATGTGACATAATTATGTCCTGTAATTTCAAAAATGGCAGGATGCAGTCCTCTGATAACAGGCAATTACTTTTCTGTATGTGTTTAAGATGACGCGAATTTCTCTAAACTAGCAGGGAAGACGGCTTTATGTAACGGTGAATCACCTTTCCTTTTCCTCCTCCTTGCTACTTGACTTGTACCCCAGATTGGCTTTTTTTAATTCATTCCTTGCTTGTCTGTCAAGGAAAATGGTTTGTTATATTAATATAGTTCTCATGTTTTTCAGTTATGAATAGCTTTTCAAGGCTTAATGTAGCTTTTGAAAATTCTCTTATTACTGATCTAGGTATTATCACTGTAGGAGTTAAAGTCATAAGACAGTTTTATGGGGGTAATTTCTTGGCAAAGTTAGACTTTGTGCTGAGATCCTGCTGGGTGCTCCACACATTGATGGATGACCTACTGTTTAATAGGACATTTTAGTGTTCATGTGTATGAGGAATGGATGCTCTAATTAGAATGTTAGGAGAAAATTCTAGTTTATGTTGTAGAATTTTGCATATAGAATATCCATTGTTCTGTCATTTTCTGTGACCCTTTGAAGGTGTGTTTGTCTAATAGCTAAAAATGTGAGTGTAAAAAAATTTTGTAGCGTCTTATGAAAGTATTTTCAAAGGGTCTCAATGATCAAGAATAACAAAGCAGTTAAGGGAACTTATGTTTTCAAATCCCCAAATTAGGAATCTGAAGTTTTACCCTGAGCATCACATTGTCTGAATATGTTTTTGTATATATTATTATATATGGCCACAGTGCTTTTGAGCTTATGTGTTTATTGTAGGTCAAATACTGTCTAGGAAACCTGTGTCACCATTGATTCATGTTGCAACACCTTGGCTCCTTCAAATATTTGTTACCTGACTAATCTGTAGACTTATTGAAGGGCTTAGTATATATCTGGTGGATCAAGAGAATGCAGTACATGTATGTGGCTAAGGGCCTGCCAGGAGCTTAGGTTCCAGCTAAGGCTTTAAGAACAATGTTAGAAATATTTGCTACCCAACAGTAAGTAAGGCAGAGCTGTACTTATAATATCTATTTTGTCATCCCATTTACTTCTGCAGTCTGTTTCTCTAATTTTCTCTTACCTTAGTATCGGAATTTCTTGAAAATATTAGAGTCCATAGAATTCATACTCGGCTACTTTTTGGGTATGGATAACAAGTCAGAGTGAAAGCCATTGCTTATGAATATTGTGTTTTTTTCCTATAGTCTGAAGCTATTTGAGACATTCAGAGAGACGTAGAAAAAGTGAGGGGGGTATGGAAAAACAAAAGCACTCAGTTATAAGGTAGTTTCAGAAGTTGTTAGGGCTTATGTTAGGTGTACATAAAGAAAAAACAGGAATGGAAGGTATAAGGATCACTTTGACCAGACATACACATTCAATGATTCCATGAATCAGAGAGACTACAGGTGCCAGTCAACTGAAGGCAGGAGAAAACAGGGCTTCCTGGATTGGATCAGTTCAGATAGGTAGCCATGGCTAAAATATATATATATATATATATATATATATATATATATATATATATATATATATATATATAAAAGACTTGGCAAGAGCTATCAGGTGGATATTATTTCATGCATCCAAAATGACTCTCTGAAGCAAAGTTTCAGACAGTTTATTGGTGTTCATGTTCTCTACGCAGTTAAGGATTTAAATCTACGCCATGAGTCCAAGTCCAGAGTTGTTATTGTGGATTATGTCTAAATGTTATTTACTTAGGAGGGCTACTGAGGTTTTTGAGTAAGAGGTAGTATGAACATTGTAAACATGGGAGAGAGAATGGAAGAATCTGGAGATAAAATAATCCAAAGCATGTTATAGTTCTTGATTTTTAGAGAAATCCCCAAGGTGTCATATTCATTAACAAAATGCTAACATATTCACTTTATCTCTAATATAAAGGTACATTTCTTATGCTCATATTCTTAGAAAGCAGTAAAGCTTCTTGTATGCCAAAAATAAGCTAGTGATTTTTAGAGAAAAAAACTCAAATGGACTAAGTGTATATTCTTTTATCTATCTATCTATCTATCTATCTATCTATCTATCTATCTATCTATCTATCTATCTGTCTGTCTGTCTGTCTGTCTGTCTGTCTGTCTGTCTGTCTGTCTGTCTGTCTGTCTGTCTGTCTGTCTGTCTGTCTGTCTGTCTGTCTGTCTGCCTGCCTGTCTGTCTATCTACCTACCTACCTACCTATCTATCTATCTGTCTATCTATCTATCTATCTATCTATCTATCTATCTATCTATCTATCTATCTATCTATCTATCTATCTATCTATCTATCTATCTATCTATCTATCTATCTATCTATCTATCTATCTATCTATCTATCTATCTATCTATCTATTGCTTTTTTGGGTCACACCCGGTGATGCTCAGTGGTTTCTCCTGGCTCTGCACTCAGGAATTACTCCTGGCGATGCTCGGGGGACCATATGGGATGCCGGGGGATGGAACCTGGGCTGGCATGGGCTGGCCGTGTGCAAGGCAAATGCCCTACCCACTGAGCTATCGCCTCCTGCCCCTAAGTGTATATACTATATGTTGGAATTATGCTTCTGTAAATGTTATTTGTTGGATTTATTTATTTTTATTATTTTGGGGGCTTCCAGGAGGTACTTGGGATACTTGGAGCCTAAGTGAGCTAAACAGGCTAGTAATCAATGAGATGTGCGGGTACAGTGCCCTCTGGCCCTTCTAATGTCAGAGCTTACCCAGGGTCATACTGGCCGTGCTTATAGACCTCCAGGCCTCACCTATTGATGCTTGTGGTACATGATGGTGTTGGGGATTGAAGAAGGGTTGGCCAAATTCAGAGCATATCCCTTTACTCTGTCACTCACTGAGTTTTATTGTTTGAGATCTTGATTAGAATAGTGGCTACATCTTGATTTATCTCAGTTAAAAAATATACATTTGAAGTATTTTCTTTATTGCAAACTTAGATGTGGATGAAGCCAGCCAGCATTATTCAAAGCCTCTATCTTATGGTGAAGATGGTCCCATTTCTGCCCATTCACTCTCCCCATGTGAGATGGGAAGAACCAGGCTCCATGGCACATCTTTGCAAGAGACCCGTGTGGGCCCGCAACCTCAGCCGCCAGTCCACCGAAGGCAGCCTGGAGATTGAGACAGCTTTTAATAACCGGGGATTTGAAGACTCCTATGCCACTGACAGCTCTTCTGTGTGGAGTCCAGAAGTAAGTTCTTTCCTTGATTGTGTGGTGGGTGGTTCCTGGCTAGATCTTTATCCCCTCTAACCCCATCTCTTCCTTCTTCCTCTTCTCTCTCTTCCTCAAGAAATAATTTTCTTAAGAAGGAAGCATTGCTTTGAAAAGCAAAAAGCTGAAGGGCATTGCTTGGAAAATAGGTTTTTTCAGATGACCAAGATGCCCCTATGTCTGTCAACGAGAAAATCTTAAGTACATTTTCTTCAGTGGGGATGGTAAGGTGGTGATAAAATATAATAGCACAATGAACCCAGCAAGAATCATGAATCTTTTAAAATAAGGTGTTTCCTTTTTTTTCTGCAATGGGATTATTTTCATATAAGGGGATTTTTATTTCTTTAGACAAATTGGTTTATTTCCTTCATGATTTCAGTTAAGTAAACCTATATTTAGTTACACCAAACTTGAGTTATATGAATATTAAAGTTCTTTAAAAATAAAAGTGGAATGGTCCTCCAAAAGAAATGATATACTCTGACAAATGTCTGGCAGTATAATTATATGAGCTTACTCTTTGCCCTGTTCCTTCCCTTTGCTGTGATGATGAGGATTTGCACATCTCCTTGACTGTAGTGTTCACTGGGGATTTCACACTTTAGCTGTGATACTCATGTGTATTCTGGTTCAAGGGCTTGCCAATTGCACTCTTTAGTTATGTTGCTCATCACACACAGGGATCGCATACCTGGTTGCTGTGTTCATACATCTTAAGTTATGGTTCTTGCCACAGATTGAATATTCTTGTGGTTCAGGGGTCCCAGTGAGCAGAACTACCAAAACCATTAGCCACAGACATGATGGCACTGGGGACCACAGTCATGATCTCATGTTAACAAAGCAGATGCTTTTGGCACTGTGCCATCCCCTAAGGCACCAATTTGTTTGATTTGCATTAAATGACAGGTCTTTGAGATGACATTACTCTGCAATCACTCACTGGATGTTGAATGCTTTTTCTGCTAAAAGATGCCTCTTGTAAGTTTATTCTTCAATGAAACTTACACCAGGGTATTCCTAGCCAACCAGAGATATAACTATGATGATAGTCAATACTGAACAGTTATTATGTGCCAGGAACAGTGATATATTGATTATAAACTTTATTTCATTGTGTGACTATTCATAGTTACTCTCTCTTAGCTAATCCCTCTTTTTTTATTCTCTGTTGTTAGAAGATACTTCTATACAACTTTTTAATTATTTTTGATGTAATAAATCAAGGGAGGATAGAAAACTTTAATTGGTGGGACTTAAATGAGAAATAAAAGGGGAAATTATTTCATTTGCATCAGTATAAAAATAATCAGAATGAATGATCATTATTAGTACCACAATTGCCGTTCACACTACATTTTTCATCAAGGAGAAAAGATGCATTGCATGCTCACTGCACACACACTGGAGTGTATAGGGAAAGTCTGAGGAGGGTGTTGTACATATGCATATGCATGCATGAGTGTTTGTATTGCTGAGGTTGGTAACTCAGGTTGTTTCTGGCTTGTTGAATGTAGCCCCACATAGGGAGACAGCCACTATATGTTTCGGATGAAAACACAAACAAAAACTCCAATTCTTATTTCATCAATTTACTGCTAAGAGTAGTATCCCACACAGAGAGTATTCCACGCTTAAAATCTTGTTTTTTGACTCTCCCACCATGAAACCAAAGCATAACTGTTGCTCTGCTCATTTTTCTGCATTCTTGATACTGTGCTTCAGGCATGGACTTAAATTTATGCAGGTAACCTCCCATTTGCCTGCCACAAGATTTTTAATAGAAGTCTTGTATTGAGGGTACTAAATGTTCTGAAACTCCAAAAATACCCAGACATCTCTGTGTGCTCCATTCAACCTTGTATCTATTTTGAGACAAAACTGTAATTTTGCTCCTACGGTAGAACCTCAAATGCAGCTCAGTAGCAGTTCATATAACCGTCTACTTTGCAGGCTGAGTTTGCCTTTTAAGAATTGATTTGTTTACCTCTTAGCAATATTAAGAACACTGTCTTCCCCAAGGTATTTGGCACTGGGAACATATTTTGAGCCTGTTGACTTTGGGCCACACTGATGACATCAGCACCATCTCACTAAAACAGAAATTCTTGCAATTTGACAGAAAATCTTTATCCTTCCATGCTTTTTAACAAGTTGGTGCATTCCTATCTTAAAGTAAATCTTGGAACACTGGAGTGAACAGAATCATTTATTATACCACACAAGGAGAATGGTGATACAGGGCTAGATCTGTTAGAATAAGGGATTTTTAAGGGCTGCTCTTGTCTACTGGGAAAGGCCATTGATACTCTGCTCCAGACCCCAGGTTTGGCAGGGACGACAGCGAGAGAATGTCTGGTGATTGAGCACACAGGGAGGCAGATGTCCCACTTTACAACTTTGCTTTCCACTGATTAACTGTTGGCCTTGAGAAGTTAATTAAAACCTGCCAAATGGGGATAAAAATGAAGAGATTTTTACCTTGCAGGAAGGTCAGATGGATTAGTGGTATTAGCAGTACCCACAAGAGGAGCGTCTATAGTTGCCTAGTAATAGGTAAAATGTGTTGAGATAATTAATTGCTATAAAAATACCAGCCTAGGCAAATCGTTATTTCAGATCAACCCAGGAAGAGGCTCTTAAGCCTTCTTTATATGGACCACAGCTTGAACTATCTCCATCCAGATCTTTTCTGTTACTTGATACAGTGTCTTACTTAGCATTCTTAGGACAGTTGTTTCCAGAATTCCTAAAGACTTCACCAGAAATGCGCTAGGGCAGATTCAGATAAATGGGGCATTTATCTGAATAGGTAGTCAATAAATAGAGAAAAACAAGGTTATTTTTACTATGATATTGAAGTTGCTGAAAAAAATTGAGAACTGTTAACTAATATTAAGAGAAGTTCTGAAAATCAAACTAGTGTTTATTTCTTTTTTTTTTGCTTTTTGGGTCACACCCGGCGATGCTCAGGGCTTAATCCTGGCTCTGCACTCAGGAATTACTCCTGGCAGTGCTCAGGGGATCATATGGGATGCCGGAGATCGAACCCAGGCCGGCACAGGCCGGTCGCTGCAAGGCAAACGCCCTACCCGCTGGGCTATCGCCTCCGCCCCAAACTAGTGTTTATTTCAAGGTTGAGTTCCCATCTTATTCTCTCCTCTCAAACTTTCAGTTTGGTGAAAGGTATGGGGGAGAGTCAGATATAAATTTAATGTAAGGCTTGGGACTTACCTGAATATTGGTAAATTCTGGATAATTCTAGGTATCTGAGAATGGAACATGAGGATAAAAAGATTTATCCTTTCTAAATTATAGTTTCCTATTTCATAAAATGAGGATATTAAAATACCCACTAGCCAGATGTATTTTTTTAAAATTAAGTTTTCTTAGCTAGGCACCACAAAAATATATATAAATACTTCTGTTCTATGGCTTTTAAAAATGCATTTTGAGAGAACAAGAGTAAGGCAGGGGCCGGAGTTATAGCACAGCGGGTAGGGGCGCTTGCCTTGCACGCCGGCCCATGCCGGCCCGGGTTCGATCCCTGGCATCCTATATGGTCCCCTGAGCAACGCCAGGAGTAATTCCTGAGTGCAGAGCCAGGAGTAATTCCTGAGTGCAGAGCCAGAAGTAACCCCGAGCATTGCCGGGTGTGACCCAAAAAGCAAAAAAAAAAAAAAAAAAAAAAAGTAAGGGGCAAGGGTAGAAATAAGGGGAAAAAAGGAAAATCAGTGGAATAATGCAGTAACTGAATTTGCTATCACTATATGGCTCATGGCATTCTATGGAGGGACTATTTTCTAAGAAGCTAACTTCTTGGGGAGAAAAATGGACTGTGTGGGATATTAACCCCACACATGCTGTGCATCTGAGATGGTTGTCAAACAGGATTCCATAGATTTTTGTGCCTTGACATTAGTAGACACATCTTTGGTGGGAGATAAAAGTTATACTGCATGGTTGGGAGTTAAGACATTGTTGGTTTGTGTCAAGCTGAAGTCATTTAGAGCCTAGACTGGCTGTATCAGTAGGGGAGAATAACAAGAGATGAGGCCAATAAAGTCTAAAGTGCACAGAAACTGGGTTTTATAGTTAAACAGTTTAGTGTGATACCTTGCATAAAGAAAGGACTTAGTAGATATTAGGTTTTGTTACTTATAGTCCAGCAAATGTAAAGATGAATAAGGATAGACAAAAATAGATGGGAGTTTTAACAGAAGAGTGATTTGATTTTTGAGTTGGCCTAACTCCTTAGAGATTTGCTTCTAATATTATAGCTACACTAGTCAGTTGTATTCAAAAAGTCTCTATAGCAACCACTTTTATCACTTGAAACGAAGAACCTCAGAATAGAAACACTCACCCATGAATGCATGCTCAGAAGGAAAGAATATAAGAAAACTCCCTTATTTTAAAAGAAGCCTACATTTTCTTGGGAAACTAATTTGAAATCTTAAAAGAGACAGGCATTTATTATATTTCTATTATGTGTCAAGTCCTTCAATGTTCACCACAACCCATTAAAATGGATATCACCAACACTTAATTATTGGGGAACACACACATAGAAAGGATTAAATAACTCTCCCTGTGTCATAGAGGTAGCAGGTGGTAGAACTGCAATTTCTTGTATGAGGGTGAAGACCCATATGCTCTCACTTGAACTCTGTGTTAGAGAATTTCATTTATGAGTATTTTTATAAGAAGTTTTTTATTATTTATATTTATTTATTTATTTATTTATTTATTTATTGCTTTTTTTGGGTCACACCTGGCAATGCTCAGGGGTTTCTCCTGGCTCTGCACTCATGAATTACTCCCGGCGGTGCTTGGGGGACCATATAGGATGCCGGGGATCAAACCCGGGCCGGCACAGGCCGGCCGTATGCAAGGCAAACGCCTTGCCCGCTGGACTATCGCTCCAGCCCCTATTATTTATATTTAAGTAATGAAGTCTTTAAAAAATAAGAGTCAAATCTTTGATTATATACTTAAGAATGAACTTTTAAGGGCTGTTTTGTCGTAAAATCGGACCAACTTTTAGTTATGGGTTAGAGTCAAGCTTTTAGAGGAAAAATCAAATTTATGTTGACATTATTTATGGTTTGTTGGAGGGTGGTTCATTATAGTAAATGCAGTTCAACTCAGTTTTCTTAGTGAGGTCATCAGATTTGACTGGTTACAGGTGAATTGCTGCCCACAAGTGATATTTCATAATGAGCGAAGACGTTTGTGAAAATAGGTACCTAGGATAGGAATAGATATTTTATGGGGTGTGTTCTGAGCCAAGAGCTTTTCCCATATATCAAGACAACGACACTCTGTTAAGTAGGCATCTTGGTGCTCATGTTTTAAGCTAGAGCATGTATAGCCTATTTAGTCAGGGCTTAAAGTTAGTTCACTATGGTTTCTACTAGGTGTTCTGCCTCCACGTTTACTTGCTGTTTGCTAAATGATTTCAGGGGATGGATGCTAAATATTTGCTACTCAAAGTGTGAGTTTGAGGCCACCAGTGCCATCCTTTGCAAACTTCTGAGAAATACAGATTCTCAGGCTCTATTATAGTGCTTCTGAACCAGAATCCTTTAGATGCTTCCTGTCCACACAGACATTTGAGCAGGTTTACCTTAAATATCTTGTTCCATGTAGTGTAAACATATACTAAATGATCCATGACTTTAGGGATTCTTGTCTGTGGGAGATCCTGGTCCATGGAAATATGGCAAAGCTTTCTCTCTCTCTCTCTCTCTCTCTCTCTCTCTTTTGTCACACACATATTTATTGGGGGATGCACTCATGGAAAAATCACTTCTTGGTCATTGGCTTTGTTTTAGGTTTAGCATCTCAGGTTTCACTGCAGTGGACAGTCTGCTTTTTGAGAGGCTAATATAGTAAAGCAATTTGAGAAATAAATTTATTCCCAAAGCACTCTTGATGGCTTTCTATGCCCTCAAAAATTCCTAATCCAATGGAGAGTTCTGGTAACAGAAATTTCCAATGAAGAGAGATCTGTATTAACTAGAAAGCACTGGAATTTGAAAGCACACAGAGGTGTACTATCTCAACAGAATGCAGTTGGGCATTATCATTCCCCATTCCTAATCTCTTCCTCTGCCTGAAACAGGAACATGATGGGACCACTTTTCAGGTGTCATCTAGGGTTCCTGAGCCCATCTCAAAATGTGGTGACCTAGATGTCATCTTCGAATATAGAGCTTTCAGCCAGAAGCTCACAGTGAACATTGTGAAAGCACAAGGCCTCCCAGATAAGGACCGAAGTGGCGTCAACTCCTGGCAAGTTCATGTAGTGCTGCTGCCCAGTAAGAAACAGAGGGGCCGAACAAGCATCCAGAGAGGGCCCAACCCCTGTCTTCAAGGAGAAGGTCACCTTCGCTAAGCTGGAACCCAGAGATGTGGCTTCCTGTGCTGTCCGCTTCCGCCTCTATGCTGCCCGCAAGATGACCCGTGAGAGAATGATGGGAGAGAAGCTATTCTATCTCAGCCACCTGCACCCAGAAGGGGAAATGAAAGTGACTCTGGTTCTGGAGCCAAGATGTAATATCAGTGTGAGTATGTTAAATGGTGCTGCTAATGACGTGGTGTGTTCAAGACCTGGAATTGCCAACCTTTGATTTAGTACATTCAGCTTGTGAAGTTGAACACTCACTTTAATTTAATTTTCCATTTGGCTCTCCTCATCTTTATCAATCATGATTTGTACTTCATGGTACAATGAGTGTCTTGTCTTTGCCTGTCTTCCCCAGAATCTGAAGGATGTGTTACTTTACATTGTAGAAAATGATAGTAGCAATGTTGGTAAAGGCAGAGAAAAAACGGTAGAGAAGGCTTAGTCCTCTGTATAGTGGATTAGTGCTACCATCCTCACCTGTCCCCTCCAGTAATATGTTATGATAAATATTGAGGTGAGGTATTTAAGGTGAGGCCCTTTAGAAAAACAACCTGGAACCACAACCATCTACAAGTGGAATATTGGTCAGGTCTCTTTGCTAGATTACTAAAATGACCTCCTACCTTTCTCCCTGTTGCTTCTTTTGCTCCATAGATAATTACCAGTACTTTTGCCAAAGTGACCATGCTAAAACAATCCCAGGCCTCTTTCTTAGTTTCCAGAGGTCACAGAGAAGACAGCATTGCCCATATGTCTGCTGCTACCGGATGCTATTGGGTAAATCTGTCATCCACTCATAAAATGCTTATGTTTTCTGTTTGCAGTTAAAATGTAGACAGAGGAGAGAAGGGCACAGCAGTGATGCTTCTGCCCTTGGAGAGTTTGCAATCTAGAGAAGGTGATTCTGAACAATTGTTAGAGGGCAGGAAGGAAGGGGTGACCGGCTGTAGTTTGTA
Organism: Cryptotis parvus; assembly: GCA_021461705.1. Taxonomy (NCBI): domain Eukaryota; kingdom Metazoa; phylum Chordata; class Mammalia; order Eulipotyphla; family Soricidae; genus Cryptotis; species Cryptotis parvus. The sequence goes on from JAJIBD010021219.1 coordinate 138,905, forward strand.
TAGAGGCATTAAAAGCACAGAATTCGAGGAGTTCAGACAGTCAGACTGGTGATATGTGTTGACAAGGATACTGATTGGAGAAAATGGCATGTGTAGGTCTCTAATAGTGAGAAAGTTTGTCATGTCTAAGAAACTGGAAAGGAAACAAATGGGCTGGAGTGTAGTGATGGGGCAGACAGACACATTTTTAGTAGGTGTCTCAAAATTGCTATCACCCAACTTGAAATATTTATTTCTGCATCCCTAAAACTGTTTGCCTGCAGTCAATGCTAGGGCCTGAGGATGCAGTGCTGCTTGGGCCCTGTGATGCCAAGGATTATGGGAGCCATCCCACTTGTGCTTGGGCCTTTCCATAGCCACACATGGTGTTGCTCAGAGGCCTCTAGGGCTGTTCCACATGATGCTTAGAGAATCATATAGAACCATAGATCAAACCTGTGTTGGACTCATGCTTAACTGATCTACTATGTCCCAGTTCCCAAAGAAAATTTAATGCTTTGAGCCTCTGGGTCCAAAGTCTTAGAAGTCCTTTGGGACATCTCTTTTCTATCAAAAATCCTTTTGGCTCTGTCAACCCACCAGAGCCCAACTCTTTGCTAGATTACTAAAATAACCTCCTACCTTCTCCCTGTTGCTTCTTTTGCTCCATAGATAATTACCAGTACTTTTGCCAAAGTGACCATGCTAAAACATGAACGAGATCACGTTCTATCTATATTAACCCTTTTCCTTTTAAGTTGAACAAAGTATATTTGAAATTGTTGAATATAGGAGCAACTGGAGTTCAGAAGGAAACTGCTATAAGCGTAGGCATGGGAAGGATCACATCCCTGGTTCCCTGTGCCAAGCTCTATACTTAGTTCTAAGGGCTCCGAAGTTGCGTTACAAAAAATGAGCCTGTTGGAAGAACTTTACAAGTAAGTATTCTTCCACTCATGAGTTAAGTTGATTAATTTGTTGATTAAGCTTAATTGTATGCCAGGCTGGGCTCTGCATTGTTTTGGGTTTGTTTTATTTTTTGGGTTTTGTACCACACCTGACAGAACTCATGGCTTATTATCTCCTAGCACACCATATGGTCTTTTTGGGGGCCCATGCGTAGTGCCAGGAATGAAATCAAGGTCAGCCACATGCAAGGCAGGTGCCATACCCTCTGTGCTCTTCTCTGTCCCTTTAGGCTATATACTGTGAGCTGACAGATTTATAAGGATTTAGAATTTAATGGGCAATATAAGATACATAGTTCCACAGTAGAGACTTCTGTGGAAGTAAGAAGAGAGAGTGATCTCCACCAAATTCTAGAAAATGGTTCATTATTGAGACTGGTGGAAAGATAGGACAAAGGTTAAGGCTCTTGACTTGCACACAACTGACCCCAGTTCAAGTTCTGGTATCACTAATGATCCCCATGGCACCATCAGGAGTGGTGCCCTCAGAGCACAGATCTAGTAGTATGCCTGAACACCACTGCATGTGAACCAAACTAACGCCATCTCCAAAGTTCACTATTAGTATGTCTCTTATAAGCAGCATAGACCCTCAAGCAACTATTAAATCTGCCTCATTCTATCATTTACAAATTCTGTTGGAGGAAAGCAAGGGCTATGTGAACAGGGTAGCTTGCTGTAAATATTAAAATTGATTTTTTGGTTTATTTTGGGGAACACCCAGTAGAGTTTGGGGCTTATTCCTGGCTCTGTGCTCAGGTATCACCCCTGGCATTGTGTGTATGTGGGGTACCACAGGGAGTGCCAGAGACTGAACCGCAACATGCAAGGCAAATGCTCTACCTGCTTTACCATAGCTCTGCTCCACCCACCCACGTTTTATTCTTTATATTTGCATTTGATGGAATTTCTGATAGGTTTTAGGAAGTGGCTTTAGATAAAAAAATTTGAATAAGGGCCTATACAATTATTTCTGGTGGAACAGTGATTCTCAGAGGCTGACCATCCTGGCCTTGAATAATCCTTTACCACTTCTTTTTCCCATGTAAGACTCAACATCTTATTCTTCATGATCTGACATCTTACTCTCTTAAGTTAACATCTTAGTCTCTATGGCTCATTTCTTCCTTATGTGCCTGGAGCATAAAGATAGGTGCTTTGGGGTGGTGTGTAGGGGGTGTGGATTCAAAGGATTAGAGCACAAGTTTTGCATGTGGGAGCCCAGGGTCCAAGCCCTCATACCACATACTCCCCAAGTGCCATTGGACATAGTTTAAAAAGAGGCAGGTGTTTTGGTGAAGCATGATAGAAATAAGCATGACAAGTGCAGATTCTTCCCAGACCACATCTAGTGTCTGCTAAGCTCTGATATCAGAACCACAGTCCAACTGTTGGTCTCGTTTTACAGTAGTCATAAAAGTGCTAATTTTCTATGTAACTCATTTCTCTAGGAGGAAGTATTTAGAATTTGGCACATGGCTAACATCCTTAAAAACCAGAAGGAGGGGCCAAATGGTTTATGTGGCAGTATATATCCAGTGGTCCTTTTCTGGTGAAGACAAAATGCTTCCTGTATTGCAACATTCTTCAGGAAGCTGCAGAGAACAAAGAAAGCTCATGCCCAGAGTGGATGGGTTCCATAGAAACATCTGAGCACAAATTACACAGAAGGGAACGTTGGTATATATTAAATATATTATTAACTCTCCATGTATCTTAGAGGGTTCGATTGAGACTAGTAAATAATGTGTTTCTCTGTTTTGTCTTTAGAGAGTAAATACTGAATAGAAGCAGCTCTTGAAACAAATATGTCAGCTAATAAGGCAAGGAATTTCACCCATGGCTGTGCTCCCCAGGTCATTATCATTCACACCGAGTGTGCTGTTAGTAATCTTTGGCAGCGGTTGAGATTGGGCCACAGTTTCACCAAACATATCAGCTCTCTGTAGGAGGGAGACGTGCAGCATGGACCAATGAATTCTTTGTTGTTCCTCCCTTCCAGAGTGGTGAGTCTCCACTGAGCCCATCTGCAGTTTCTCACAGTGATAGTGCTTCTTCTACGCAGTCGCTGTCTCATGGAGGAGTGCCAGAACTGTTGGTGGGGCTGTCTTACAATGCCACAACGGGTCGATTATCTGTGGAAATGATCAAAGGCAGCCATTTCCGAAACCTCGCTGTAAACAGAGCGCCTGGTAAGTGTGAATCTCTTCTCCCAGCTCTTACTCGTCTTTCCAGCAGCAAGTAGAAAAGATTGTGTCTACTTTCATCTTATTTCTTTAGCCTTAACAATCAAAGTGATCTTAGTTTGGATTAGACAAAAGTTGACAAAATGATACCTCTGTTTTTTTTTTATGACTTTCTATTTAATTAGATAAAAGGCTTCTTAGATATCTAGATGGAGCATGGAATGAAACAGGCTGGGAAGTATGAAATAAATGATAAATATGACATTTTCAGTAACAGTAAGAATAATTAAACTCTGTCAATAGGTCCCAGGCTCTCAAATACCTTTAGTGGTACATAACTCAGTATTTGGAGTAAAGCATGTGTTAGATTGAATTTTAGCTTTACCTTCTAAGGTAAAGTTCGCTTCTAGCTTTGCCCTGATTCTGTGTAATTTATCTTTCATTTTTGAATTTCAGTATTTTCATCTACATATTAACATCATCATCTTCCTCATCAGTTGTTTTGGGGTATAAGCCAGATGATTTATGGAAAGCCTTTAGCCAACTGCCTAGCATATTGTGAACATAGAAGAAAAGTTAGTGGTTATGTTGATGGAAGAAGAGGCAGAGGACCACAGTCTGGGGAAAATTAGATCTGATTTCACACAGGAGCCACAACTTCTGAAGTCACCACTATAAAAGGAGGCCTAAAGACATGTTCCTATGTTTCAGAAAGCTAGAATAAAAATGCTATTACCACTAACCACCAATACCAAGATGCTGGAAATTGAACACTGGAATAATGCCCTTCCTTAATTAGCTTACCTTCTGGTTACCTTGCTTGTCAGTACAATAGTTTTTAAGAAGGTAGGAAGATGGTTTCTGCTTTAATTTAACTTTCTGAATCTTATGCTATTTAATCACACCTACATAGTTCGTATCAAAATTCTAGCTGCAAGAGAGTCTGAAAATGTTGGTGCATTTCTAGCTTTTAAGTATAAGAAGGTAAACTTAAAAGGCTATTCTACAATAGAGTTAAGGGAAAGTCAGCCAGTTCACAAATATACCAAAATATTATTTAAAGATTAAAGCAATAACTGTGTTAGGTGGCAAGAATTAATGGGCTCTGGGCTCACATATAAACATCAATGGAAAAGTCAGCCAAGCTTGTAGGAAACGATCAGCTCCAACAACTAAATCTGGGCTCTCATTCCTTTTAGCCTTTAACTGTGCTGCAGTCCACAAAGTCTCTGTTCAACGGCATCTTGTTAGTCAATCTGTATTAAAGCCATTAGCGCAAGTTAGTAAGGAAAGCCCAGCAATATGGATAACAGAAGAGACCAGGTGCATAAGCCATATTCTGTGTCGACGCTCAGAGCCAGGTGAGAGCTATTTAAATGCATATAGATACTGATTATGTATTGCTTGGCTAGATTTTTTTGCTATATGCAGCCTTTGTTAAAAAAAAAACCCTTAATTTATAAAAGATGTGGATTTACTGCTTTCCATTGCTGGTTCTCTAAACATTTTTTTTTGGAAGAACATGGAGCTGCTTAGAATAATGGGGAAGTGAACAAATTGTCATGGCCAGTCCCAGATCATGCCATGAAGCTTTAATTAGTGTGCTGTATGGACCAGACAATATAGGGGTGAAGGATAGTATGATGACTAAGAAACAACTGGAGTTGAGGCATTATCACTTCCTAGCTGAGCATCATTAACATTTTATGAATCTGTTTTCCCATTTGTAGATAGGGATTGTAATAATATATACTTTCTGGATAGATATGCTTATGAATAAATCTGTGATGTGGAGGATAGTACTATAGTGCCCTTATGCATTTAGATATGAAAGAAATATGCTGGAGAGGAAATCCCTCTAACAATGATTAAAAACAGAATAAGAAAAGGCAAGTCCTAATTTGATAATTTATTTCATTGCAGATGTTTGCCATTTTGGTGTTTACTGCATGAGTTTCCATAAGCTTGGTTTTAAATTTAACCTAAAATATAATTGACGTGCTGTATCCTTGCAACCGAGTAATAGAAAACAATGTTTCTGTGACGCTATTAATTAAACAGAAACCCAACAGTGACAACAAAAGTTTTTTGTTTGTGTAGAATACTTGTACTTGAGGGAAAGCCTGATTAATTAAGAGGAGTTGAGCAAGTAGAAGGGTTCTTTGTGGAGATTCTGAAAGGGACCTCTTGGTACTTTCAAGGGCTTTAGATGTTGATGGCACTGGTTCTTCATTATGTCTCTCTTCTTTATGGCATTAGTACTACTTTGACAATCATTAGTAAAGCTTAGGATATATTTTAATTACCACATGGAAGAGAACAAGAGAGAAAGCCTAAGGGTACAAGAGTCTTATGAGGTCACTGAACAGAACTGAAAAAGAAGTGGTGGGGTGTGGTGGAAGAACATGCAAGCTGGGAGTTGAATAGGGCTGGGAATGGGGAATGTGGGAGGGATCCTGCCAAGAGCACTGGTTCCACACTGGGGAGATGAAAGGAAGTCAGGAGACACCCCCTGAATCCTACTATAGAGTTTGTCCAAACAGAACTTCCTGTTAGAGGAGAAGCATGTGTAGGAACATCTCTGCTCAACAATCACAAACACTTAGCTTCAGATTGTCTTCTCAGGTAGTTATCTCCTCTACAAAGAGGCTTTTAAATCCTGCCTTACAGGGTAATTATGAAAATGTGAAGAATGGTTCTTAGAAAATGGGAAGGAAAATTGGTTAAAACTGAGTATTCAGAACTACTCTAGTACATTGAAGGTCTTATTGAAGAGTGAAAGGCCATTATGTGCAAGTGAACCTTCTCTCAAAATAGTTCATGAAATAAGATAAATAGCTTTGAATTTAACAACTTAATCCTGTCAGATTTACTCTATTTTAAACCTTTCTTGTTATATAAGGTAGTAGAATTGAACCAATTATTGACATGCCTCTTTTCTACTAGAATCTTCACTTGTATCATTTGTCTTCCCATTGTTCATTGATTTGCTTGAGTGGGCACCAGTAACATCTCCATATGTCCTCTTGAAAGCAAGTGTAGCCCAAGGGTATCTCCTCACTCCAGGAACCTGAGAGCCTCAAACCATTCCTTCAGGCCATAGGAATGAGGTCTATAATTGTTACTGGTTTTTGGCATATCAAATACAACATGGGTAGCTTGCCAGGCTCTGCCATGTAGGTGGTACACTCTCAGTAGTAGGCTCTCATCTCGAGTTTTATTGATGAACTTCAACAGGGAGAGATCTGTTTTTCTCTTAGGTGGAGCTCTGAGGAGCTGTGATGTCCGGAAGCAGCCCATGGAGCTCCGGAGGGCAGTAAATGGCTCTGCCAGCCCCGCCAAGTCTAACATTGCTCCAAGGGTTCCCTCACTCATGCAGGGGAGGGCCATGCTGGCGGACTTGGAGCGGGGATTTGGGCTTCTCCTCCCATTCCTCCTCCTCCATGTTGGCAGGTGTGGCTGCGAGCTCCCAACCATCACAGCCAACAACCCCGGAAGAGAGACACTCCAGACCCACAGCTGTGCTGGTGCTCTGTGGCTGCGACAGTCCTAGATAATACTGGAAGTTAGGACCAGGTCCTTCCCAGGATCTTTATATACTGTATACAGTTCTAGGAAGGTTCTCGCCATGGCCTGTCATCCCAGTGAGCCTAGCAAGAAGCTAGGGGAACCCCCACATTATGAGGTCAGTCATTCTCAACATCTAGACTCCACAGCTCCTCAGAGCTCCACCTAAGAGAAAAAAAAACTAGAATCTTAGAAGAATTAAATGTAAAATACCGAACATCAAACTTTTTAGGTACATTCTTGTAGAGAGGGGACACTAGAGGCAGGGTTTGCTGAAATCATCGGTTACTGGAACAAGTATTCAACAGTATCCTCCCCACAAAAGGACTATACCTAGAGAAGGCTGATTCCACTAAGGATTAGTAGGGTTGTAGAGAGTATACTCTTGATAGGAATATAAAATGGAACAACCTTTTACGAAAAAGTCTGAAAGTTTCTTATACAACTAACTGCACCAAAAATCCAACAGTCCCATGTTTAATTTTGATATATTAACAACATAGAACATTATGTTATATTTTAAATTTAAGACAAGGATTGGATAGTTACATATATTACAAAGTGGTAAAATGGTAATCACAGTATTTTTAGTTAAGGGCAATAATAATTGCATGATTATGAATTTTTCTTATATTTTTGTGCTTTCATATTTTTTTATATTTTTATTTGAAGCACCTTGAGTTAAAATATTATTAATTGTGCATTTGTATGCATATATTGTTCACACACCACACCCACAACTAGAGTACCCATTCCTCTCTACCAGTGCCCCAGGGATCAATCTTCTACCTAACTGAACCCCCAAACGCTAGGTAAGATCAGTTCTGGTAGACCAACTCCCAATTCTGTTGCCTCTGGTCATTTGCTGCTTCCTTACCTATTTTCTTTATATCCTACATATGAGAGATTACTCTGTATCAGTCCCTCTCCTCACTGAGTTCATATAGCATGATACTCCTCAGTTCTAATTATGCTGTGGCAAAGTGTATAATTTGGATTCTTACCATCTAGCTGCATTCCATTGTGTATATGCACCATAATTTCTTTATGTAGTCATTGGTTCTTGGACACTCAAGTTGTTTCCGTTGTGAACTATGCTACAATGTACATAGGAGCACAAATGTCTTCTCTGAATAGTGTTTTTGGGTCCTTGGGGTGGATGCCAAGAATAATTGCTGGATCATATGTGAGATCAATTTTTAGATTTTTGAGAAGTATGCATATTATTTTTCAAAGAGGTTGAAGTCCTCAACATTTCCCCAGCAGTGGATAAGTATTCTTTACCCCCAATATCCATCCCAGTATGGGCTGTTTTATCCTTTTGATGTGTGCAGTATCGCTGGGTGAGGTGATATCTTTTTGTTGTCTTGATTTGCATGTTGCTGATAAATGATTGCACCATTTTCTTTTAAAAAATTTTATTTTAGGTAACATGGTTCACAATACTGTTATTGAGAGGGTTTTATGCATAATATAATTCATCACCAGACTCTCTTCTAGACTGATCACTTTCCTCCACCACTGTCCCAATGTCCCTACTACCTCTTAAGTCACCACCTTCCCTCCCCTGTGGTGGTTTCCTACTGAAAAAGATTCGTACTCAGATTCTATTGCTTTTGGGTATTTGTTATATCTCTGGTAGATTTCTTTATATCCCACATCTGAAAGAGATCATTCTGTGTCTGTCCATCTCCAACTGATTAATTTCACTCAGTGTAATACCCTCCAAATCCACCCACCTAGCACTACATTTCATGACTTTTTTTCTTATAGGCGAGTAGTATTCTATTGTGTTTATGTATCATAGTTTCTTTATCCAGTCATCTGTTCTATACACTAGGGTTGTTCCCATTTTGGCTATTGTTAACAGAGCTGCAAGGAATATTGGACTGCAAGTGGCTTTTCTGAATTGATGTTGGTTTTTTTTAGGTTATTGGTGTAGATGTCAAGAAATATGGTTTGTGGTTCATATGGGAGCTCAATATTTTTTAAGGAGTGTCCATACTATTTCCCACCAAATGCTGAACTAGTCAACATTCCCACCAACTGTGAATGGGGGTCTCTTTTACCTGACATCCCCACATCTTTCACTGTATCGCTGTCTTCCCGTTGTTCATTGATTTGCTCGTGCGGGCACCAGCAACATCTCCATATGTCCTGTCAGAAGCAAGTGTAGCCCAAGGGCATCTGCTTGCTCCAGGGACAGGAAGAGCCTCAAACCATTCTTCAGGTCACAGAATTGAGGTCCATAATTGTCACTAGTTTTTGGCATAACAAATAAAGTGCAGGTAGCTTTCCAAACTCTGTCGTGTAGGTGGTATACTCTCAGTGTAAAAATATGACAAGTATTTAAAAAATTATTTGGGTACTGTGATTTACAAAGGTGTTGATAATCATTTGCAGACTTAAAATGTTTCAACTCAAAACCCACTAGCAGGGGCCCTCCACGACTGTCCCTAGGTTCCCTCTGACCCCATTTCATTTCCTTAGAAAACTCACTTAAAATTTTAATTATTATCATTTGGAATCAATAGCATTGACAGTTACTTATAGTTTTGATGTACATAATTGTATCACCTCTATACTACCAAAGTGTCTAAGATTCTTAGCCAAATCTCTTATATTTTGGAACTTGATATGAATCTCATGGTATAATATGAAAATGTCCATCTTTTTTATTACATCCTCATCAACTACTCCTTCCTTTATTTGACATTCTCACTTCTGTAATCAAGGACCAAGAGCTTTCCATCATTTGATGCCTTCCATTCTGTTGTTTAGTTACTCTGTATAACACAGGTAAGTGAGAATATCCACTATTTGTCCTCCCTCTGATTTTGCTTAACACGACACCTCCCTTTCCATTCAGTTTGCAGCAAATTGTGATTTCATCTCTTCTTGTAGTCACATGGCATTCCATTGTGTATATATGCCACAATTTCTTTATTTACTCCTCTGTCATTGGACATTTGGACTGTTTCCATATCCTGGTTTCCATATTCTAAGCACTTCAATAAGTGTAGGTGTGCATATATCTTTCAGATTAATGTCTTGTGTTTTATGGGTAGATGCCAAGAAGTGGAATCACTGGGCCACTGAACTCTAGTCTTATTTTTTGAGAAATATACATACTGTTTTCTACAGGGGCTGAACCGAACAATATACCACTAGCAGTGAAGGAAGATACCTGTTTATTACCATATCTCTTCCAACTCTGGTTGTTTCTAGACCCTTTTATATATATGCCGTTCTCACTAACGTGAAAGAATAGTTCTTTAACATTTTAATTTCCCTCATATTAAGTGACAATGAACACTTTTTCATATATTGATGGTCATCCATACTTTTTCCTTATGAAAGTATCTGTTCATCTCTCCCTGTTTTAAATAATTTGGAGGTGGGCACACTTGGTGGTGCTCAGAGCTTATTATTGATTCTCTACTTGGGAGTTATAACTGGCAGTACTCAGAAATCATATGTGCTTCTGGGGATCAAATCTAGGTTGGCTGCATGCAAAACAAGTGTCCCTACCCGCAATATTGTCTCTCCAGTCCAGTTTCTTTCAATTGCTTTTGCTTGGGGTTATTGTTTACTTGTTTTTCCGAGTTCTAGGAATGTTTGATATATTTTTATGTAGATCTTTATCTGATACATTGTGTGAAATTGTATTTTCCCATGCACTAGGGTGTATTTTTATTTTAGCATGTTTCTTTTAAATGTAAAACCTTTTAATTTTGATATAACTTCATTTGTTTTTATTTTTATTTTCTTTGCCAATGGAATCATATCATTGAAAATACCTTTGAGTTCTTAGATCCTGAAATATTATACTCATGTGTTGTTCAGTGTTCTTTATGGTTTCTGGTCCAATCTTGGGCTCTTTAATCCACTTTATATTAACTTTCATGTATGATGTGCAATACAGTTTTCCCCAGCACCACTTGCTGATGAAGCACTGCTCTTTTATACTACTCTTCATACACCAGATCTTTTAGCACTAGATTAACTGTCTGTAGATCTGAGGATTTACCTATGAGCTTTCAATAGTTTCATTGGTCAAGCAGTTTCTTCTTATCCCAGTACCATTTTGTTTTGATTACTATAGATATATAATATTATTTAACGTCATGGAATGTGAATGTTCTTAGTTCTTGAGGAAAATAATTGAAATTTTGATGGTTAAATTTGAACCTGTATTTTTATAAAGATTTAATTGAACCTATATGGTATTTTTATGGAAAGTATATGGTAAATAATGAACCTATATGGTAAATAATGATCATTTTGATAATACTAATTCTTCTAATCTATTACCATGTAATGTTTTCCCATTATCTTTTAAAAATGACTTATACTTTTCAAGGTATAGGTCTTTCACATTTTTCATTAAATTGGCTTCTAGCTATTTGAGGTTACTGGATACATTTTAAGTGAAGTAGTCTTTTAAAAAATTTTTATACCACCGTGAGATATATAATTACAACGATGTTCATAATTGGGTTTCAGTTATACGGGGTTCCAGCACCCGTTCTTCCATCAATGCCCCATTCCCACCACCAGAGTCCCACAATCCCTCTCACACCCCCCAAAAGCCTGCCTCTTTAGCAGGCACTTTTCCTTTTCCTCTCTCTCGACCTCTTTCTCTCTAAGGTCAGATATAGAATGACTGCATTCATTAATGGGATATAAACGTATACCAGTGTTCTACTAATTGTGGGACATGGTAATGCCAGACTAGAAGTCAGTATTGAATATACACAAAGAGACTTACAGGATAAACCCTAAATATCTGTAGGGCAAGCCACAATTTGTAAGGGAAGAGAGAGAAGAGAGATAAATAGCATAGTCTTTAGGATCTCTTTATCTACTAGTTCATTATTTTAATAAAGAAGTTTACAGATAGATGTTTTTGTTATTATTTTTGTAGTCTGCTACTTTGTTGTACTAGTTTATTGTTTCAAAGACAATTTTATTTGAATCTGCAAATAGTGATAGTTTGACTTTTGTAACTTACACTATTAAGTTTAGTGTGTGTATGTGTGTGTGTGTGTGTGTGTGTGTGTGTGTGTGATTGTTAGGGTTGGGGTGAGAAATTCTAAGGTTACATTAAATAATAATGGAGAAAGTTGGCATCCTTACTTGTGCCTGATCTCAGATGGAAGTTTCTGTTATTTTTTAATTTTTTATTGAATACGGTGTTGGCTTTGGATTAGTTGCAAATGGTCATTGCCATCATGAGGAAGGTCTCATCTATCCCTATTTTATAGAAGTTTTTATTTTTTAAGTCATTATTGGAAGTTGAATAAAGTCAGAAGGCTTTCTTGGATTCAATTGGAATGATCACATGTTTTCATCTTTCCCTTTTCGTTTATATGGTGCATTGGTTTGTGTAGCTCAGATCAATCTTGCTTCCCCAGAATATTTCTACTTGATTGTGCTGTATGATCCTTTTGCTATATTGTTGGGCTCAGTTTGCTAAAATTTTGTTGAGGGTTTTTCATAATTGTTCAACAGAGGTTTTATTTTGTCAGTTTCTATTTGTTTTTCAGTAATCAATTTATATTCTTGTCACTGGTCACTTTTCTTACCACTGTTCATTGATTTTCACGAGGCGGGCACCAGTAACGCCTTCATTTGTTGGAAATGAGGTCCACTATTGTTACTGTTTTTGGCATATTGAACACACACGCTCTGCCATGTCTGTGGCTTCATTGAAGGGGGCCCGGTCTTTTTTTCTTATATTCTTACCAACAGCATATAAGATAGGGAAGAACAGTTTCCCTTTACATATCTTTTTTTTCCAATATTTGATTATTTCTTTGTTAAATTCTCTAATAGGTGTAAAACAATGTTATGGTTTGATTTGCATTGCCATAATTATAAGAGGTGATAAACCTCTTTTTTATTCTCTTGGTATCTGAATTAAACCCAACAGTGCTCAGGACTTCTTCCTCTCTCTGAGCTCAGCGATCACTCCTTGTGTTGCTCAGGGAGCATATGGTAAGTCAGGGGAAGATCCTCAGTAGCCACATGCAAGGCTAGTGTCCTACCCTCTGTACTATTGTTCTGGCTCTGGTGATAAATCTCTTTTCATGTGATTGTTGGATAATTGTATATTTTCTTTTGAAAAAAGTGTTTACTCAGGTCCATTGTCCTTTAAAGAATGGATTCTCTCCTTATTGAGTTGAATGTTTTAAAAAATTGAGTTGTATGTGTTTTAAATAATAGACTTTGAATATTAACATATTATCAGCTATAGTTACACTTATTTTCTTGTTGTTATTGCCTTTGCTTTTGTTTTGCAAAATATCATTGTGAAAACTAATGTCAGTGTTGTTTCCTTATTTCCTTACCGCAGGAGTTTTATAATTTCAGGTCTTACATTATTCAAGTCTTAAATGTATTTTTCATTATTTTTGTATGTTGTAAGAAAGTTATTGTTTCACTGTCTTCCATATAGTTTTCCAGTTTCCCACTGCTTATTGAAGAGACTCATTTTCCCTAATGTATATTTTTTGGACTCTTTGTAATAAAATAATTGCCTATATATATGGGTTCATTTCCTGCCTGACTTTTTTAATCTGTTCTGTTGATCTACTCATCTATATTTGTTCCAATACAGTATTCTTGACTATCAAAGCTTTGCAATATAGTAAAAGTTAGTATGCTATATTGATATATAAAATATTTTATAATATAGTTTAAAATTATTCCCAAGTTTTGTTTCTCCTTACCTAGAATTACTAGAAAGAACTAGTCTTTTTGCATTTCACTATGTGCAAATTTTGCTTTAAAATAAAAAGAACATTAAAATATTGATCTACATTCAATAAAATGTCTGCTGAAGTGTTTGGAAGAGTAATAACTTCAACTAATGGTTACAGCTGATATAAATATAATCATATAGAATAAGATATGTCCTAACATGAACTAAAATAGCAAAAATGTTATGGACTGGATAACTTAAAGAAAAATATTCCTCATAGTGCATAAGTTGGGAAGTCTAAGATTAAAGTCCAACTGTATTATTTCCTGGTGAAAACCCTCTTCCTGGCTTGTACCTTTTATATTTTAACACAATGGAGATAAATAATCTCTTTAGTATTTATTCTAATAAGAGCACTGATAAAATTAGAAGTCCCCACACATGATCTTATTACCTCTACACACTTCAACACTGTGTGTGTGGGGATATCAGGGTCTCAAAATAAGGATTTTGATAGGTAACACTTATTCCATAGCACAGATAGAACAAAATATTAAAGTGGAAGAATATATTTTTGTTTATGTATCCATTGTACAATTATTTTAAGTTTCTGATGTGTTTGAAACTTTCAGTTATAAAGTACTAAATAGAAAAGGCTAGTTATATCTGGTATAAATCACCTTTGTGGGTGGGTAAACAGAAAAGAAGTCTTAGCCATAGGCCAAAATTTCTGTGAATTTCTGTGATTGGTGTTAGGTTGATATTCCAAGATCTAATCCTAATATCCTAGTTCAACGTTGAACACGATGGCTAGATATCAAGCTGTCAAGTTTGTACTTTAATATGGAAGAGAGCATCTTCTATGTTACCCTCCATAAATCCCATCTTCTTGAGAAAATACGTGTCTAATGGATTTCCTTCATTCTAAATTTATTTCTACACAACTAGTGGATGGCTGGATAGGAAAATTATAACTTTATGACCCATACATCTATCTATACATTTACTTATCCATACAAAAATTATTTTAAGTATCCATATAACAAGTTTATGTTTTTAATATGAAGTAGACTATAGAAGATTGAATGGGTTATTTTAAGATTACTGAAATAAGTTCATTATATATGTTTATAACCAGTATATAAAAAAGGCACCAACATAAACTTATCCATTATATACCAATCTGCCAAGAGGCCAGAGAGATAATACAATGGGTACGGTCCTTGCTTTGCACAGGGATGACCAAAATTCAATCTCCAGCACCCCTGGGCTCTGCTGGAAGTGATTAATGAGTTAATTAATTCTATACTCATTAATGTTAATGACTATAGGTCAGGAGAAAGTCCTGATCACTGCTGGGTGTGGCCCCCAAGTAAAAACAAAACAAAAAATAAAGCAGATAAAACAAAACAAAATATATTCCAAGCATTTTCCATAAACTTTCAAGGTAATATCTTACCTGACACATAACATCTGTATTTAAAATATTTTAATTGCTACTACTAGGATGTGCAAATTAGTTTATAAATATTCTTAAGGCAAGGAATTGCCAACACATCTGTCTACGCCTGGTAATGCAGGTAAAAGTCTTGCTTTTAGGTAAAGGTATACACGTAAAGTCTTGGTAATTCTTTACAAAAAATACTTTTGGAAAAGTTATGATACGGAATTTAAAGCATTTGATTAACATTCAAATTTGGCTTTGTGGGAAAGTGATCTACTAACAACTTAGCAGTTCTTTTTTTCCTGAACCTGCCACCTACTTGCTGAGTAGCTTCAGCTTTTGATTTTGCCCCTCTGAATTTTATTCTTCCCTATGAAATGAGCTTAATAAACTAAAGTTAAAGCTACAAGTGTTATATTTTTTAAAAAGAAAAATCATTTTTGGCAGGTTCTCTTCATTTTTTGCTGTATAACCTTCTACAATGTGTTACTGCATTGTGTATGTATATATGCACACATAACGGTCCTTGTTGAAAACTATTATTAAGATATCCCCTCTAGTTGAAAACAATAAGTTCCCTCGTCTCTCAGCATGTATATGATTAGCTGCATGTGATAATTACATCCCAAATGATAATTCTTCTAGCAGCAGCATATTAACCTTGTTAGGCACTCACAATAGCAGAGACTAGAGGAAAGGAAAACAAAAAGGCAAATCAAGCTGGCACATGTTTAGTGTGAACAACGAGATAAAGCCGGGACACACAACAAATAGAATGTAGGCGAAATTAGTTGAAAGGGTCTGGGGTATACCATGTTTTTTTTAAATCCTGGCTCAGTTTTTAGTTTTAATAAAGTGAATATTTATAAATAGCTACCATGTACTCAAATTTTTGGCCAAGTCACATGCAAAGTTACATGTCAGTAGCCTTTTCTTTTTTTTTTTTTTGTTTTTGTTTTAGGGTGATACCCAGCTGTTCAAAGGAATTACTTCTGGCTCTGTGTTCAGGGATCACTCTTGGTGCTCAAGGGTTACATAGATGCTGGGGATTGAACTTGGGTTGGTCTCGTGCAAAGCAAATGCCTATTGCTGTGCTTTTTGGCCCTTCATGTAATCTTTTAAAATTACACCACTCCTTTTGTTCTTATAACAATATCAGAGTTAGAAAATCTGAAAGCAAAAAGAGAAATACAGTTACGATAGTATCTGAATTGCATCTTACTATAACATACATTTCACAAAATTTGAAAGGGTTTGCTCCAGAAAAAAAATCTATTGTGTGATATATTTCTGGAACAAAGAAACTGAAATTAGAAGAAAGTGATGTAATGCAAGAGGATTAATGAGCAAAATAGATGAAAAACATATATAAGCATTGATATACTGTTTAAAAGAAAAACAGCAAGAGTAGATAAAATAACTGATAATGGGAATAAATATATTGGGAGTACAACAGCAACAAAATGGAAATAAAATTCTAGTTAGAAATAACATGAAAGATGCAAAAAGGGGTTAGGAATAAATTCTCATTCTAGTTTGCTTGTTTTTGTTTTTGTTGGCCACACCCACCAGTGCTTAGAAAGGGCTCACTGATGGCTCTGACTCAGCGGAGACCGTATGGGGTGCCAAGGATCAAACCCAAGTTTGCTGTGTGCAAGGCAAACACCCTACTCACTGTACTGTGGCTCTAACCCTAGAAATAAAAGAATTCTAATATCTTTGTATTGTTTAAGAAGAGAGTAGGAATTTGATTAATTTCAGACATAAAGTCTTAATGTTAAAGTTTTATTTCAACTATCTTGCCAATGAAGGAAATTAAGCAAATCTAGGAGCCAGAGAAATTATATGGAGGTTCAGGTATATGCTTTGCATGTAACTGACCAGTGTTTTATCTTTACTACCATACGGTTCCTGAGGGCCACTGAGTGTGGCCCTGGAGGTTTTGAGCCCTGCTAGGGGTGGGATAACCCCCTATAGCACAGGCCCTCAGGCTTTTGTATTGAAAGGTTGATCGCATTTGATGAGAATTTTTGGGAAGTTGCTTTCTCTGGGAAACTCTGGGGAGAGCCCTCAAAAGATTAAAATAAAGCAAATTTATTTAGTATAGTAGAAAGCAGAAAACAAATCAGAAACACAGAAAATATATGAAAAATTTAGTCATTTAACATTTTTATGCTGTGAAAGATTTGACATTCGTTAATATTTTTCCCAATGTTATTTGCCTCACTCTTCATATCCTATCTTATATACTAAAACTTATATTGGGCTCATAATGTGAAAAATAACAAAGTATTAACAAATTGCACTTAACTCAGGGATGTAAGAATAATTTAACATCAGAAAAAAAATGCTGTTGTAATTCATATTATTAAATGATTTATAAAAATGCATGATTATGTAATATAGATGCAGAAGAAGCTTTGATAAAGTACTATATATATTGATAAAAATAACACTTTTGGGGCAAAAAGTATGAAATGGAGCAAAGAAAGCCTCTTCAACAAGTGATGCTGGGAAAACTGGGCAGCTACATGTAAAAAAATGAATTTGGACTTTTCTAACACCATGCAGAAAAGTCAGATCAAAATGGATTAAAGATCTCAATATCAAACCTGAATCCATAAAGTACATTGAAGAAAACAGGAAAAAATCTTCTACGACATTGAAGTGAATGACATCTTCAAAGATGAAACACTGCTAACAAAGCAATTGGAAGCAAAACTAAACATATTGATCTACATTTTGACTTCTGCTTTTTAGTTTCTCAAAAGTAACAGTGAACAAGATACAAAGACAGTCCACAGAGTGGCAAAGAATATTCACCCAGTACCCATCTGACAAGGGGTTAATATCTAAGATATATCAGGCACTGATAGAACTTCACAAGAAGAAAACAGCCAACACCATCACAATATGGGGGAAGGAAATAAACAGAAATTTCGACAAAGAATAAATTCAAATAGCCAAAAGGCATATGAAAAAATCATCATCACTAATCATCGGGGAGATGCAAATCAAAACAACAATGAGATATCATCTCACACCACAGAGACTGGCACACATCCAAAACAGCAAGAACAACCGGTGCTGGCGTGGATGTGGGGAAAAAAGGGACTCTCATCTACTGTTGGTGGGAGTGCCGACTGGTCCAGCTCTTTTTGGAAATTGATATGAACATTCCTCCGAAAACTAGATATTGAGCTCCCATTTGATACAGCAATAGCACTCCTGGAATATACCTGAAAGACCGAAAAACACATAGCAGAAACACTATCTGTACTTCTTTATTCACAGAGCTATTCACGATGGCTGGAATCTGGACAATCTAAGTGCCTGTGAACAGAGGACTGGCTAAAGAAACTGTGGTACATCTAAACAATGGAATTATGCAGCTGTCAGAAAAGACAAAATTATGAAATTTACCTGCAAATGGATGGACATGGAGACTATTATGCTGAGTTAAATAGGAAGGAAAAGGACAGATATAGAATATAGAATGGGATATATATATATATATACATATATATATATATATATCCTGCAAATAAATGTAGTCATTCTATTCCCCAAGATATTGATGATGTTGGTATCATGATACCAACATCAAGGCCAGGCAGAACATGGATTAGGAGGCTATGTCAATAGGTGGAGTCAACTGCAAGTTGTGTGAGAATCAGAGGTTAAGTAAGACAGAGAAGGGAACAGTGTGCTAATAATCTTTGGAAATGATAATACCAGCCTGGAACTGAGCATTGAATATAGACAAAGTGAAACAGACAATAACTCTACAATGTATATATTGCAAGCCACACTGTGTAAGAGAAGGTAGAGAGAGGGAGAAAGAGAGAGAGAGGGAGGGAGGGAGCGAGAATAGATAAACAACCTGCCATAGAGGCAGGCTGGGGTGGGGAGAGGGAATTTGGGACACTGGTAGTGGGAAATGGGCACTGGTGGAGGGATGGGTGCTGGAACACTATATGACTGAAAACCAAACATGAACATCTTTGTAATTGTATATATCACAATGGTATAATAAAATGTTTAAAAAATAAAAATAAATTGCTAAACTAAAAGAAAACGAATCCTTTTGTTGTTTTGGGGATACCAAAGCAGTGCTCAGAGGACCCAGAAGCCATTCCCGGTGCTTCTCTGCCTGATATTTCAGTGCAAGTCCTATCAATTTAATGCTTGGAGGTCTCTAGGACTATGTGGTAGTGACCTGCTGAGTTGGTGTGAGATTCTATAGATTGAATATCATCTATAGATTCCACGAGTCAGTGCATGCACAGCTTGTGTGTCAGCCCCTTCAACCATCTATCTCTCTAGCCCTTCCAAAAATAATACTTAGCAGATGGGTAAAGTGTATAGAAGGAGTATTCGTGTAGACTAAGTAATCATGCAGTATTAAAGCAACCCTGCATTCATTTTTTGTAGCTTAACTCAGGAAGAATTTATTTCTTCCCTTATCACTGCACAAAGACAGGTGACTCCCCTACACTGTGATTAAGACATACAGTACTGCTCTTCAAGTTTCAGTAGGTGATGATAATACTATATTCGAAATGTTCTCCATTGTTGCCATGGAAGGGGAGAGGTTGCAGCAGAAACTTCTTGTCTGAGTGGGAGTTGTTGAATGTGTCCGTATTTGAAGGTATTGTTTATCACTTCTCATGTTCCATTACTCAGAATTCGATGACAAAGCCCAGTCAAGTCAAATCTGTTGGGAAAATGACATTTTAAATTTGATATTTGACCTAGATCACTGTCACATTATCCATCTGTGAAGGTTTATTGGGCTTTTGTTGCTCAAAACCTTTAAAAAATACATATCTACTGCTTGGAAGTTCTGAAAGCAACTAGCTTTTTTCAGGCACGAAAGAGTCTGAATTTAGATGGGGTGTAGATTAACACTAAAGCACTTGCATATGGTATGAGGTCCTGGGTTTCATCCCTAGCTTAGACCAAAAAAAGTTTTAATTTATGAATTCACCCTTTATTCAATCACATTGGTCAGTTCTTTAAGCTTACCTTTATCCTTCCCCTATGCCAAATAAAACTGTTGATACTAAATACATACTTTTAATATTCTGTTTTTGATGTTTCCCTGGAGCAGAGGACTCATTAGGCATATGCCTTTCCTTTCAAGTTGTAGCAGATGGGAGCTTTACCACCACATTACATGGATTTCTGAGTCTCTACTTTCTGTTCTCTAATATTAGTTACTTCAGGACCAACTTCTAGAACAGAGCTCATCCTTATTTTTTTAAATTAGAATAGCATTACTATTCTGATTTTCCATCACCATATTTCAGATTTTTCTCCCGGTGAAATAAAAAAATACCCAACTTTTTAAAATTTAAGTTGCTTATGTTTGGGATCTAAGCTCAGGAAGGCTAGGAAGTGAGGATTAGGAAAGTCTTGTTCAAGAAATCTAGAAGTACAGGGAAAATGCCAATTACCATCCGAGCTGTGTGCATGGGTAAAAGGTGGCTCTTATAAGAATGTTTAGGAACCATAAAACAACCCTATCTTACCATTTGTCTACACAAATTCTTGAAATGTTGTCATAGAAAGTCAAGCCTTTCTGTTTATTTGTTTCTGTTTTCATCTCTCTTACAGTTTCCTTGCATCAAATGCATCTAAATTAGATTAAGTACATTTGAAATTTTATGGCCCAGGGGTTCATAATTGAGCATAAAATTATTTTATGCCTGATAAGGGGTGACCTGGGTGGGAGTAAGGAAAATGGAGACATGGTTAGTGTAGATCACTCTGCTGTTGGGATTCGGTTGGAACATTGGATCCTCGTAACAACTGTTTTATGAACAACTTTAAATAAAATTCAAATCTGCTTAACATTTAAAATGGTGTTTAAATAATGTAAAAAAACTGGAAATTGTATTGAATATGCACAATATACAAACAAAAGGAAACTATCATGTGTAACCATGATAGTTGGCATTTAAAGAAAATCTTTCTTATCATTCATAACATTTTTTTTCCATTTGAAATTTTTTATTTTGTTACATTTCTGGTAACATGGTTATGACAGCTTAACATTTGTGATATTGGTGTACAAAGTTACAGCACACAGTGTCCAAATCCCACCCCTCGCTGTTTCTAGACTTCTTTTTTTTTAAATATTTTATTACACCACCATGTGATATACAATTACAAAGATGTTCATGTTTGGGTTTCAGTCATACAGTGTTCCAGCACCCATCCCTCCACCAGTGCCCATCTCCCACCACCAATGTCCCCGATTCCCTCCCCCTCCCCCAGCCCGCCTCCATGGCAAGTTCTCCATCTCCTCTCTCTCTCTCTCTCTCTCTCCCTCTCTCTTCTCCCACACATTGTGGATTACAATACATATATTTAGAGATTATCATGTATATCTTTTCTCCTATATTCAATGCTCAGTTCTAGGCTGGCATTATCACTTTTGACAAATATTAGCACACTGTTCCCTTCTCTGTCTCACCTAACCTCTGATTCCCACATGTCCGTGGTAGATTCCACCTTTTATTTTTTTTTAATTGAAAGATGCTCATGTAGAGTCTTGGTTCCACAGGGTTCCAACACGCACCCTCCACCCAAACCCATCTCCCATCACCAATGTCCTCACCTCCCTCCCCCCCTCCCACACCCCAACCACCTGGCGGGTTCTGCATGTCATTTCTTTCCTCTCTATATCTCCCCTCCCAACAAACTTTCCTGCTCTTCGTGGAATGTAGTGCACTAAAAGACATTACTGTTTCACTATTTTAGTGGACAGCGCCCGTAAGCGGCTGCGCGATCTGGGCTCGAACTGGTTTTGCTCTGTTCCTCTGGTCGTGAGGCAGTTTCCCAGCGTCGGACAGCGAAAATGGTGGCTAGTGTGATGGGCGAGTCTCATCCGGCTGCTTCGGGACCCCCGGAGGCGACGGGCCCACTCCCAAAGCCCATCTGCCCTCCTCGGGGTTCCATGGTCAGCTAGGCCCGGCGCGAGCCGTGCTCCAGCCTCCCCAGCCATTTGAGAGGCCCTGCATGTCATCCATAACATTGAAATCCTTTCAAAGAATTAAAATCTATTTAAGTATCAGGAACAAATGATTTTCTTATAGAATCACTTTTAGTCCACTAGTATTGAAGGCTTAAGAAAATTTAGAATAATAATTAAAAAAATTCAAAAATAAAGCTTAAAAGGAAGAAAAAAGCTTTTTAATTATTTATAAAAATTAGCCTGCCAAGCTACCCATGTCATATTTGATATACCAAAAACCAGTAACAATTATTGACCTTATTCCTATGACCTGAAGGAACAGTTTGAGGTTCTTCGTGTTCCTGGAGCAAGCAGATGCCCTTGGGCTACACTAGCACATAACAGGACATATGGAGATGTTACTGGTACCCACTCGAGCAAATCGATGAACAACAGGAAGACAAGTGATACAAGTGCTGATTGTGAATTAAAAAGATGTAAGAAAATATACAAATCTAAATTGTAAGGAAATTTTTACATATAAAATAAATGTTTCTGTACACTAAAAGTAATAAAAAGTAGTTTTAAAATTTACTAAAAAAAGCAACCAAATATCTAAGATGTGAAAGTTATAGGAAAAAAACCACAACTTTTGAAAGACAAAGGTAAACTAAACATAATATGTTTATTGTGAGACTATCTTGTATCATGAAAGCAATAGCTTTTCCCAAATTTGTGTACCATTCAATTCATTTTTTTTTTTTTTTTGCTTTTTGGGTCACACTCGGCAATGCTCAGGGGTTACTCCTGGCTCCGCACTCAGGAATTACTCCTGGCAGTGCTTGGGGGACCATATGGGATGCCGAGGATTGAACCCGGGCCAGCACGGGCCGGCAGCATGCAAAGCAAATGCCCTATCCACTGGACTATCTTCCGGCCCCCAATTCTATCCCAATAAAATTATTGGTTGTATTTTCATTGTTTTCAATAATAGAAATTGATAGATTGATTATTAACTTCATGTTGTATAAATTAATTAAACCAAGCAAGGGTGTAGAATATCTTAAGTGATTAAAATAAATGATAGAGTAAATTTCCCTATAAGATATTAAAACATTATAAAATAATAATAAATGTTATGAAATTATAAAAGACTGTAAATTCAACCCTAAACAGACTTACTAAAAATCAATTAGGATATAAAGAGTAGGAGATTATTTAATAGGAGTAGGAGATTATTTAATAAAAAATTCATTCCATATTTTGGCATAAGATTTTGTTTTGGAGGGAGAAGGCGATCTTGGATCAAATTAATTTCTTAATTTTCTTGCTGAGATCAGTGAGAATTAAAGCCACTTTAAGTAGCCATGAAAATAATATCAGTAATAACAACAATAAAATACTCAGGTATACACTTAACCAGGAGGGACAGACCAGTAATCCAGTAATTAAGGTGTCAACAATTTTTTTTCATACGACATACACAGATCAGGTTGTGAAGAATCAAAAATAAAGTATAAAAGACAAATTATTAATACTTATAGTAAAAAATATAAGTGTCGGATCATCAACAGCCACCCTGCAGCAGTTTTTTTTTCAATCCGCCCAGGTATGCTGAACCAGAGACTCTCAGACATGGGGGTAGAGCTGCTACTTGCTCTCCCTGTGCCCAGCTGCTCAAGGGGTTGCCCGGGAGGCATGGTGGGTTCTAGCCCTGGCCTGTCACCCGGCAGAGCCTCACAACAAGCCAGACCACCCTCCCCTACTCCATGGGGCCCGCCATTTTCCACATCCGGACTTTCCTCTCGTCACAACTCCACCCAGCAGACCAGACTATCACAGCCCAGCTCGCACAGCTGGAAGCAGCCGCGCAGTTCATCAATAAATGTTTTATTTAGAAGTGACTACAACAGTATGCCACCCGCACAGCAAGCCTGGCTAGCTGCTCGTGTAGTATTTGATATGCCAAATACCAGTAACATTTATATTATGTCATTCCCGTGACCTAATATAATTGTTTGAGGCTCTTTATGTTCCTGGAGCAAACGGATGCCTTTGGGTTCTACTAGCATGAGACAGGACATACGGAGATATTACTGGTGCCCGCTCTAGCAAATAGATGATTAACAGGAAGATAGTGATAGTGATAGTAAAAAATATGGAGACTGAGTTTTGGTAAGATTTTTGAGTATATTTTGGTGCTTCAAGTGAAAAGGGAGACATTACTAAATCTGAATCTACAAAATATATGAATTTTTACACATAAAAAAGCAAAAAGAGTATGCCATAGTTAGGAAGACCACAGTTGCAATAAGCATAGTATTTTATAAAACTTAGCAATTTGCTGCTAGATATATAGACATTCTGAAGTATCAGTGTAATGTAAAATATAGAAGAGATTCACGGAAATATTTTCAGTTCTTAGTAATAATTATGAATGGAATATATCTTAGTTAAGATTGTTGTTAAGGGGCCACCTGCCCCTCAAGGTGTTGTAAGTGTGGCTGCGGTGCCTGGCTGGGTTGACAGGAGGCAGAAAGGAGATAGGCTTGTCTACACCCCTAGGGCTCTGCCCTCTGAGTCCTGGATGGTGGATGGTCTACATAGGGTCCCCTGGGATGAGCCCAGAGCCATGGCAGAGCCTGGCAAGCTATCCATGGTGTATTCAATATTCCAAAACAGTAACAATAGAGATGAATTGGACAAGGGACAGATAAGATGCACAGCTGCTCTGCCCGGCCCATGTGGACCAGCTCATGGAGTGTCTGAGGAATAGCTAGTCCCCGGCCGAGACTGACGTAGCTTCTAGAGTAAAGCAGTCATGTGGGGAGAAGCCATGCTGGCCAGAATTGGAGCAGGGATTTGGGCTTCTTCCTCTCCATGCCAGTGGGACCTGACCGGACCCCACAGCTCATCAGAACCCATGCAAGGGAGACGCTGATCTCAAGACCAGCTCCGAGCAGCCGAGTTTGGGCCCAAGTAGGCGGCTCTCAGAGGTGGAAGTCACCGGGTATTCCTGGAGATGGAGCTGGGGTACCCCTTCCCCTCACTGACCTGTCCCGGAGGCCTGGTGGCCCTACCCATAACTGCCTCGTGGCTGTGCTGTTTCTCAGCCAAGGCTATTTTCTTAACTTGCATTTAGTTAACTATCTCCATTTGTTCTGACTGTTGCTAACCAGAATGCTACTGAGCCTTACCTGACAAAAACACTGAAGTATTTCCAGTATTCATCAGAAGTAGAAGTAGAATTTACCCAGGTACAGCTCAGGACATTTTATACTTTCCATATATATATGGAAAGTATAAATATACTGGTATATATATATATAAAATTCTGGGTATATATATATAAAAATTATTCTGGGTATATATATATATAAAAATTCTGGGTATATATAAATATATATATATTTATAAATATATATATAAATATATTCTGGGTATATATAAATTCTGGGTATATATATACTGGGTATATATATTTATATATATATATAAATATATATATATATATAAATTCTGCTCTGCTCAGAGGTGGCAATTTGGCAGTAAGTGGTCTTATTGTAATCAGAAATAGCCTTGTAACAGCATAAAGCTTGAAAAGACTCTTTGAAGTGAACAAGTTTTGTTTGCAGGATTAACTCAATTCCCATTGCCGTAACTGACAGCAAAATTGCTAGGACAGTTTGGTGACTGGATTGAACCTTTCTTACAGGAAGCACGTAGCTGTACAGCTGTGGAAACACAAATTCACTCTCCATTGTCGGTTTCCTGACAGCTTTTCCCATAGAGCAGTTTGGAGAGTGGAGAGCCCTGGTTCTGAGACAGAGAAGTGTTTTCACACCTGAAGTGTAATTTCACACCTTGTGTTTCTCAGCAGATAAGTGCATAAAATAACACATCAAACAGGAATAGAAAAAGATCAACATAGAAAGAAAACTGCAGGTTGTAATTTGTTTCCTATCTTACAATACTCTTGTAGGGAACAGTAAATTAGAGATCTGGGTTTACACTTTTAAAAGTTTTGTTGGTTGTTAGGTGGGAAAATGAAAGTAAACATTAATCGGCTTTCAGGATGTATTGAACAAGACATACAGAATGAGAGAATTTGGGAAATGTCCTAACAGTTTTTTTTAAAAATAGAGTACACGTAACTTAGCAATAAAACTTATAGTCAACCTTCAAGAAATTAAGCAATGCTTGCATTTTCTTCCATTGGTTAAGACACCATGATTTCAATACACTTGACAGTTTAATGTATACAATGTTTCAATACCACACCCACCACCAGAGGGTCTGCTTCCCTTTCCTCTTTCCTTTGGGCCAGTGTCCCAAGGACTCTCCCAATCCCCTACTTACCCCACTATGCCCCCATCCAGGTAAGCACCAAATTCTGTAGACCAGCTCTAAGTTCTGTTAAGTAATGATCTCAATGCAAATGCAATTATTTGAGGGGATTTGTTTTAATAAAAATGTAACTAAAGTAGCAAAAATAGTAAACCATGTTGGTAAAAGTTTCTTTCATTTCTGTAAATGAATTAAACATTTGATATGAACCGCCATTTTATAGCATTCTAACGAAAGGGTTATAAAACACCAGATTCAATGTCATTTAGAAATCTTGAAATGCAAAATCAAAGGGGAAAAAAGAGTTGAATCTCTTGGCCAGTCATGAACATTCATTATAAAATATTTTATATTTGATAAATATCTGCCCTGTGTCAAATATTTGTCCAGGCACTTGGGGGTACAATGATACCAAGACCAGTCCCTCTTTCTACCATTGGGGAACTGATGGTCTTTTGGACTAGTAAATGAGCACCAATAGTTCTAAAGTCATGAGACAGGATAAAACTAGGTTTGAGTGATACATGTATTTGGGGAAGATGTTAAGAAAAGGTTCCTGGAAAAGTGATGTCCAAACCAAACTGATGACTAAAAATCATGTGAATATGATTTAACTTGGGATACCTGGGCAGTTATAGCTTACGAGTAATGAAAAATAAAAAGAATAAGATGTGTTTAGAGGAAAGGAGGCAGTTCCATTTGGTGGGAATGCAGTACACAAAACACAGATGTACACAAGGAGACTGGGAGAAACAGGGCCAGAACACAGTGTATGTGGAGAAATATAGTTTTGAAAGTAGAAGGAAGTATTGAAAGTTTAGTTTTTATTAGAGTTTTTTTAAATTGAATCACTGTAGATACACAGTTACAGTTTGTTCAAAATTGGGCTTCAGACATACATTGTCCCAACACCATCCCTTCACCGGTGTACATTTCCCACCACCAGTGTCCCCAGTTTCCATCCTGCCATCACTCCCTCTCCCCACAGCCTGCCTCTATGGCGGATGCTTTTCTTCTCTCTCTCCCTCTCTCTCTCTCTCTCTCCTCTCTCTTGACTCACTCATTCTCTCTCGCCTCCCCCTCTCCATTAGGGTTTGCAGTACAGGTACTGAAAGGTTATCATGGATATCTCTTTACCTACTTTCAGAGCGACATGGCTAGGTCTGTATTTCGTAAATATCCATTAGACCATGGGAATTGGGGAGTCCAGTGACTTAAAGTTTATGAGGGAAAGTGCAATAATTCAGATTATTGTGCTTTTTCTTAAGAGTTTGGTGGCATTGGGGATGGAAGAAAGGATTTGAAAAGTCCTTAGAAGGTAAAATAAGTACAACTTGCCAACAATTGGATGCATTAGCTTAGAATCCAGTTTTGACAAAAATGTGGTTCTGATTTATGAGTGGGTGATCATGAAATTTTTAGAGGTGGGGGAGCCCTGAAGAAACAGCATTTAAGAGTTGGAGACCTTACGATATTAGACAGGCTTTGGAATGTCTGCCAGAAAAAGTGGCATTCAATTAGATCTTGAACCTGGAAGATCATTCTAGGTCAGGGTTGCAGGTTTGGTAGTTTTCATTGATGCTAGTTTGGTAGTAGTAGTTGAGTATATTAAATGGTACACATAATATAGAGTGAGAAGAAAATTCTATCCAGTCATGGAGTAGTATATTGACTATAAAATAAAAACACAAAACATTGAATAAGCTTAAAAACTATGCATATCTACCAATACCATTTCATATATGCCTTTGCCCCTACCTCTGACCATGTAGTTTCAATAAATAAGGTGCCTGATAGTAAGTTGCATGAAACAAGCATCAAAGTAAAAATCTTTTCACTTAATAATTCATATAAGACACTAGTTCTATAGCAAGTGAGAAATCTAGGGATGCTGAGTAGTATCCCTAAGGACAAAAAGTTGTTCCTATGTAAATATAGCAACAACCCTAACACTGATGTCTTCTCATTTCCACTGTCTTTTTCTTAGATACCTATGGAAAACTGTTTCTCCTCAATTCTGTGGGTCAAGAGATGTCCCGCTGCAAGACATCTATTCGACGTGGTCAGCCCAATCCTGTCTATAAGGAGACCTTTGTTTTCCAGGGTGGCCCTCTTTCAGCTTTCTGATGTCACTTTGATGATTTCCATTTATAACAGGCGTACAATGAAGCGTAAAGAGATGATTGGTTGGATTGCTCTTGGTCAGAATAGTAGTGGTGAAGAGGAACAAGACCATTGGGAGGAAATGAAGGAGACCAAAGGTCAGCAGATCTGCAGATGGCATACCTTGCTTGAATCTTAGGTTGGCTAGCAGCTGTTTGACTTGACCTCTGTTTCTCATTGCTGCTTCCTACTCAGCCCATGGCAGGTTTCTTTAAAGACAGGGTTACAAACAGGGATTGGATCATACTAATCCCGAGGGCATTCTTGGGATCATTTGTTTCTCAAAGGTTTGATTTAGATTAGAGAATCACTGCTTTAAAAACCCCTAATTTCTCAGTCAGAAATACTCTATGGAAAATGTTACATAGTTGCCAGCAGTGATAATGAGTTAATTTATGTTAAGGAATTGCTGAGTTTTGGTTCTGACTATGGAATGAAGTGGCTCCTGCAGTCACTGCTAACTTGAAGAGTAACCTGAGATTGCTGAGGAGTTGTTGGATGTTACTATTGTAACCATTTAGACACATGACTCAATTTTCTTAATATGGTGCAAAAAAAACATCAAATACCAAAATGAACCCATTGCTGAAGCTCATAGAAGAATGTAACTATCATCAAAATTCCCTAATTCACATTTTTCTCTTTATCTAAAACCCTCATATATTTATCTAATAAACATTATAAGCTTATACTTATAAAACAAATTTGTATTAACTGAATACTTCCTTTAATCAATATATATTTTCCTATGAGCTTTGGTTAAATGAATTGTTTTTATCTAGCTAAGCTCGATGAAGTTTAAAGTCTGTTAAAAGGAACCATTACGAAATACTTCTTTTAAATACGTAAATCTACAAACTTGTAACTTTCAAGGTTTCTATGATATTTTTCTCACCTAATAAATTCTTATAGAATGAGGAAAAAAAACCCAAAATTATCTATTTAAGACATGGAGTTTTTGATTTTTTTTAAAGCCAGTTTTCTTTTAGATTACACTTTATAAAAAAAGTCATTCTACATGGGATGATATGCACTCATACATGCTTAGAATGTTCCTGCATGTGAACCATACTTTTTTCATACAATATTTCCTTAGCAAATTGTACATAGTGGCTCATACTGATTTGAATCTTAAAAATGACATTGATATTATAATACCTGTTTATGAAGAGATATTTTCTGCTTGTAATGGAATGACATTTTTTCTTTGAGCATTTGAAGTGCCTATAATCGTCATTTTTCATAGCATCTACAGAAGCATAAGTTAGCCACCAGCTGTATACTTGGAACATGTTATTCAGAATACTGAGCCTATGGATTTATGAGCATGAACACTAAGTTGCTTTCTACATATTTGAGCAGTGCATGTTCCTTTTTCTTTTTCTAAGCTTGTAACTCTTCATTTCCGTTGCTTTAAATGGACAGTAAATAAAAACAGGGAAGGAATGTGTACAAATGTAACATTGTGCCCAATGTACAATTCTGAGCAATTGCTCAGTCTCTTATTTTTAACTTTTATGTTTTATTGTTGACTTCTTGCTGTCTGTGGGAAGAGGGATAGCTAATGATGGATGTATACAGTTAAAACCACATTATTCTTCCTCAACTCTTCATTTTGACAGATTGTAAATGTGGGCTGTAACATTTGAAGAACATAGTTATTCCTACAGTGTGTAATGGTTATCCTGACAAGATCAGCCTAGGGCATAGAATAACTCTACTATGATTTCTAGTTCCTAGTTTTGAAAAATTAATTTCATATGGATAAAATAGCATTAGAAAGATCAATTAATATCTTAATATTTTTTCAGATGATGGGAGTTTCTTAGATGATATGTCCATTATTGAAAATCTGTAATAAAACCATACTCCTTTGGGTTTTTAGTCTACCATTTGGAAGACCTCACAGTCTTTCCAACATTAGATCCATTAGCTGCTGAGTGGTCTTTGCTGGGTGGCTGTGTCATCTAGTAGAACTGAGTGTGATTGATTAAGGGCAGCACAAAGACTTGGCTTTTCACATCCCTAACTCTATGTGCCTGTGTTTAAAGGGAAGTGGAGCAGCCTTGTTACGCTTTCCTTCAGGCAGTAAAATAAAAGCAGCATTCACTTTAAAATTCACATTTGAAGAAAATCTGCATATATTGTGCAGACAGTCCTGAATTTCTTCTTCATGTATTTTTTGTGCTGTATTCCTTGTGTCAAGGCGCCCAATAATCCCTAGCCTTCATTTTCTCTTGCATTTTAAAGTTTTCAGCTGTTGTGGTGAAAAGATCCTGTGTGCTTGTTCTGCTTTGCAGTAGTATGATACAGGTTAGAGGAATGTTTTAGGGCATTTAAGGGAAGAGATACTTATAAAGTATTTTTAAGTTTTATAATTCGATATGTTAATTTTACCACATAGGATACATGTGGATCCTCATTGTACAGCAATATTTACCTTAAAGCCAATTGTATAATTAGAAAACCATAGTGATAAACACATTAAATATGAGACAATATTTCTACCTTTCGAAATTTTGGTTTCTTATGATTTTTATTTTGTACACTAAAACTCCCTTATTTGTCTGGCAAAGTCTAGACATAGTGCATTTAACATGTTTTTCACTTGAGCTTTTCCATCTATGTTTGCTTTCAAAGGAGTTATAAAAGATAATTGGTCGGTTATTCAGCTATAGAGCTACTTTTGCCTGTTTTGTCTAGCTAATAATTAATATCTCATAGGAACATTTTGAATTGAAGAAGCACCAGTATTTGTTACATGAATTCTTTTCTCCATGATTTCTCCCAAATTGAATGCTGTTAAATAATATTGTTAAGGGTAAATGATGCATTAGGTTTATAGAGATCTGCCTTATCATGTGCCTTTTTTTTCTAGCCCTATGCTGAATTGAGTTTATACTGAATTGAGAAGTGCTAGTTTCACCAGCCACTAGGGTGGCTCTTGTACTCTCCACTCCCCTCAACTATTGTGAAATTTTTTAAATGGTCCATTCACCAGGCAGCAGAGCACCTGCTCTCTGACTCCCACTGTGGTGCAGTTGGTTAGGATTCTGTTTTCGTGTGAGGGATAGCTATGAGTGGAAGTCTTCCCTTTTTACAAAAAATTCATAATGCCTTTTCATCTATTATACGCGATTCCACACCCCCACACACACAGTCCAAGAAAGATCCCTCACCATGACTGCAGAGGAAAGGAGACTGTAGCTCTGAGTTGTTCTTCACTTTAGACAAATAATTGTTCTCCTGCTCCTTCAAAGATAGTAATTAATTGATTTTGAATGCCAATACTCTCCATAGTTCTAGGTGCTAAGGCGAGTCTGAAATGCAACTTCTACCTTTACAACATGTAGCTTCTACAATATTTTACAAGTTATTGTTATTCACTCACTATGCTTCATATCCTAATTGTACTGGATGATCTGATCTAAGAATCAAACTCTTTTCTCTTCAAGTGAAGCATTCTTAAGACTACTGTCAGATTAACTAAAAGTGCTTCACTGAGCCTCTGAATGGATTAAATTGATGGTCAGAGTGGACATCGTATTGTGTGCTTATCTGTTCATTTGCAGCAGAGAACTTAGTACATTAGGAGTATAAAAGTTTATAGGAGGGGCCGGAGTGATAGCACAGTGGGTAGGGCATTTGCCTTGCATGCAGCCGACCCGGGGTTCGATCCCTGGCATCCCATATGATCCCCCGAACACTGCAAGGAGTAGTTCCTGAGCAAAGAGACAGGAGTAACCCCTGATGGCTGCTGGGTATGACCCAAAAAAAAAAAAAAAAAAGATAAAAAAAGTTTACAGGAAAGTGTTGCTCCTGGATGATGTAAAGGCAGGTTCTTTATGTGTGTATGTTTGTAAATTGAGACACCATGATTTACAATACTGTCATTGGTATTGACTCCACCAGAGTGTTGACTTCCTTTATTCCAGTTGATCCACAACAAAATAAAATGATGGATGCTATTATATTTGTAAAAATTGCTTTTGTCTTAAAAAGTTTATCTGGTTGTTCCAAAAGGAACAGCAAAGCAAGACTATAGAAAACAAAATATACAGCATGTGCAACAAAGATTAAAAAATAAGTAAATATTCTGTATACCTCAAGTATCCATTGGCATATATCCAGAAATGTAATATAATTGAACAAAGACACTTAAGAGTTTGTTTGTTTTTTCACAACTTGTCATACTTTGAGAGTACTGACAGATTGGGGGGGAAGGGAGACTAATCTAATACAACTAAGAAGTTAACACAGGTTGTGGTTTTAGCCTGGCTTTGGATAAACTCTGATAATTCTGTAGTATTTACAAATTAAAAAATAAAAGATCATTCAGTTAGCTTGTATCCCTGACCTCATAGTTTGTTTTTAAGACACCAATGAAGTAACTATAAATTCTGGCATGTAGTAGGTATTCAGTATTTCCCTCACAGTCAGGCTTGGAAAGAGTTTAATCTAAACTTTTAAAAGCATTTTTCTCCTAGTGATTGTAATAATAATACTAGAGAAAACAGGAATAATTTTCACATCATGGCGCAGTGTTATTTCAATAACAATGTTTATTTTTATAAGATAGACTCATGATGCCATTCTTTTTTTTTCTTTAAAGGAAATCTGTTTTGGGGGAGTTTTCTAAGAGATGCTCAAGAGACCCAGTAGACCCTCTTGGTGTTTCTTGAATAGCCAGTGGTCCAACGTGAGGCATAGGGATGCAGTATAGCTTAGACATTGTGCTCTTTCCAAGACTATCCAGGTCACCTTGGCAGGAGTCTCCAGGGCCACACCTGACAATACTTGGAGAATTGTGTGGTGCCAGAGCTTGAACAAGGGCTGACTGTATGCATACAAGACATGAGTTTTATCTCTGTAGTCTCTCTTAACAGAAGAGAGACTACAGAAAGGAATCTTATCAAGTCAATCTGAGCAAAGATAAGTCTTCTGTGTGGAGGATAGAGTCCTAATAAATTCCCACTGATCTGATATAACTAAGTCTTTGTCTTTTATCCATTTAGTTTGTATGGACCCTTATGTGTATATCTTGATAAAGGATTTCCTTCAACTCCAGTTCTTCTCTATTGTTTGTGTGTGAACAGAGCTTTCTGTCCTCATCAAAAGTATTGACATCTTGATCTGAATAAATGAAATGGTCTAGTCCTCTTTTAAAACATACAATGCTCAGTCAGGCTTAGGCTTTATACCCTTATTCTTAAGAATAAGAGGAGCCTTGGGACAACCCAGCAGTGCTCAGAGATTATTTCTGATTCTGCATTCAAGGCTCTCTACTGGTGGTACTTAAAAGACCATAGTGGTGCCAACGATAGAACTTGGGTCAACCATATGCAAGGCAAGTGTCTTATGTCATATATTATTGCTCTAGTATGTTAAAAAATTTTTTAGTGATTTGATAATGCATTTTTATTGTTTTATTGGAAAGTTCTCCTCAGGACTAATTACTTTCTTTAAGATATCATAATGAAAGCAGCTCTATGAGAGTTGATGCTACTTTCCAAGATAATGTTTTGGTTACTATTATTCTATTTATCTATTATAACACCACCAACTAGCATTGGAAATAATTGGGGTTTTGTTTATGCTGGCCCACACTCAGAGGTGCTCAGGAGCTACTATCAGACCACTTGGTGCTGGGGATTGAACCTAGGCCTCCGACGTTCTCTCAGTCCATTGAGCTATCTCTCCCCAGCCCAACAATTATCTTGTGACAAAAGCTGATTTTCTCAGTCAAAATGGGTGCATATTACTTCTCTTATATTTAGATTAATAATTTTATTTAATTTAAAATTAAATAGCTTAACTCTGAAAAAACCCAAAAAAATAAATAAATAAGGTTGTATATCTAAGAGTTGGCCAATGGGACTAAACGAAGTGTGAGGCTACATTTATAATATTACTAATATGTTGACCCAAGTTTTTTTTGACTTTCCAAATCAGAAGAAATTTGAAATGAATTATATAGCTTAGTTATTTAATCTCTAATGCATGTAAATTGAAGGGTGTCTAATTTAGCATGCATGTAAATTGAAGGGTCGAGTAGAAGGCAGAAGGGTATAGAAGTCTTTTGGGAATAGTTGTTGAGAAGGAAAAGGGTTTTTACTGAGAGGATGTATGCTCCTTGTCAACTATGTGCATAGATATGATGTGCCTACATCCAAAACAGGATAAGAGGGCTTAATTTAGATGTAAAGGAAAATGTATGATGAATTTTCAACAAAATCAAATGTGTTTGTTGCCTCCTTATGCCTAGCACTATTTTATTTAGGATAGTAAAGGATTGTTTTGGAGTGATGTGACTACACACTGAAGCAATTAGTCATCATAATAAAAACAACAATGCTTACTAACACAGAATTGTTAAATTAGCTCAATTACATGCCACATAAAGTACAGTTTCTTGTTATGGGTTATTTGGAGGTGAAACATATTAATTACATTTACTGGAGAAAACACTGAGGAAGTTTAAGACTTAATGTGGTCATAGATCACAATGGAATGGTAGTTGCCAGGGATATCATAGAATCATCATCTGTGGAAGTCTTTTAAAGTAGAACAACATACTTAGATCTGGACAATGTCTAAAAAAGGAACAGAAAAACAGAAGAAACCTAGGAAGATAACCTTATATGTTTCTTTTAGGTCCAATATTTTGCTTATAATTGCAAACAGAATCAGCAACAACATGCTGGGCCTGTATTGCTCTACTTTTAGATTTGCCTTTCCCCTCTCCTACCCAAATTGATATTTCTCTTCATCATAGAAGGCTTTCTCAGCGGAGTTCCTGTTCTGGCCTAAGTGGCTTTGGAGACGTCTCCAAGCTCTGGTTGAGTTTCCTCTCTTGGTTCTGTAACTGTTTTTGTTTCTCTTGGGTCACAAAACAGTATCCTAGACACACAATAATCGGCTATATTTATATCCACCATGGAACCTGTAAAACAGCCTGAGACTTTAAAAAACAAACTAAGAGGCAGTTGTGGAGGTATGTGTATATTTTTGGAATAAAACCACCATTCAATATTGCTAACTGCTCCCTGCTGCTCACTAGCTTACTAATGAGCAGCCGTAAGGTAACTCAGTGGAAGGCTTTACATCATTCCTCTGAGAAACAATGCTACCAATTGCGTTTGACTATGATAAGATGTGACTTCCCATTAGTAGCTCCTTATTTATGCATTGCTTTGGTTCTCTTTATTTCCACTAAAGTTTATGCTCGTTATTTTATAAAATTGCTTTTATGCAAATTTATTCATTCAAAAACATTAAGTATATTTTATGTTCCAGATTCCTATTTAGGTCTTAAGAATAGCAGATGAAGGGCCAGAGTGATAGTACAGCGTGGAGGGCATTTGCCTTGAATGTAGTTGACCCAGGTTCAATTCCCAGCATCCCATATATGGTTTGCCCAAGGATCATCAGAAGTAATTCCTGAATGCTGAGACAGGACTAATCCCTGAGAATCACTGGGTATGACCCAAAAAAGCAAAATAAAAAAAAATACCAGATGAATATAATAGTTTGAACTCAACAGTTATTTTTGTTTGCAGGTATTAATTGTTCTGATAAAACTACCATAATAAATTGAGGTATCTAATAAGAAGGTGAAATATATCAGTTGCATTTTTATTATATTTTATTCTTTATGCCATTGGGCTACATTGGCACGTTATAGGGTCCAATGGAAATGTTACTGGTGCCCGCTCGAGCAAATCGATGAATAACGGGATTCAAGTGATCAAGTGATTTATTCTCTGGTTTAATAAGTTTAGCAGTTTACTCTGAAATGGAAAGAATTTATGGAATGTCTAAGGTATTGCACTGCCTCTATTAAGAAATAAATAATTTTTCAGTCAATACTATCTTTCAAAATTAATAGGTGTGTTTTATATCCAGCAGAAGAGATGCAGCATTCCGTTTAACTAATGAAACGAGTTGTCTTGTGAAACAGAAGTTAGCTATTTAGTACTTTAAATATTGAATGCTCTTTGCAGGTTTGTGTGTTAGACCCTGGCATGATAGGTCTGTAAAAATGAAATGAACAGTATTCTGATCAACTCCACTTTTCAATAGCCAAAAGGCATGGTTCATTTTATTTTACAAGAAATGAACTGGGGACAATAGCTGCCAGATGAACAGTTGGTGCTTGAGCAAGAACTCTGTGTTTACTTCTCCCTTTCTTTTGATGAAACCAATCTTAGATATTATAAAATAAACATATTTGGAACATTTCTATGGACTGTTCAACATTGCACACCTGCAGATATAGTACAGAGCCTAAGCACAGTTAGAGTATATGCCCACATGCCTGAGCACTTCAATTGAAGTGGGCTCAGATTTTCAATTGAGATCTTGAAAATCCACAGCACTCCTGGGTGACCTGGGGATCACCAACATCAGGGACCGAAATGCAGCACGTCTTTGGGCACATGAGCCGAACTCAGCCCATTTAGTCCAGAGTGACCAGTGAGGCTCCAGATATTTTGAGCACTGCTTGGGAGAACCTCAGCCCCCAAGATAAACACTGGACATGGCCCTACTTTGGCAAATGGCCTAAAAAATTGTTTTCTAGTCTCAACAATTTTTATGTTAATCTAATTCTAATGTAAATAATCTTAATTCTTTTAATTTTAAAATGAGACAAAAGTGGGGCCAGAGCTATAGCCCAGCAGGTAGCTCGTTTGCCTTATGCGGCCGGCCTGTGCCGGTCCGGATTCGATCCTCGGCATCCCATATGGTCCCCCCGAGCACTGCCAGGAGTAATTCCTGAGTGCAGAGCCAGGAGAAACCCCTGAGCAATGCCGGGTGCGACCCAAAATGCAAAAGAAAAAATGAGACAAAAGATCTTCCAGATAGATATACGGCTTGTCATTTTTAATAGCATAAAATCTATCTCACACACCTATAAAACTAATCTTAATTAACATATAAATTAGTCTCTGGTGGCCTAAAAGTTCTTAGTGATGACATTTGTTTAGTGTTGTCTGGCTGATGGTCTATAATAAAAACATTTACATCTCTTCTTGATAAAAACCTTTATAGGAAAATGAGATAAAGTTTGTCAAAA
Organism: Cryptotis parvus; assembly: GCA_021461705.1. NCBI lineage: Eukaryota > Metazoa > Chordata > Mammalia > Eulipotyphla > Soricidae > Cryptotis > Cryptotis parvus. The sequence goes on from JAJIBD010021219.1 coordinate 176,302, forward strand.
AGCTTTCCAAATAAGTAAAAAAAAAATCACAAAACTGCTCAAGGACAAAAAATAAATAAAATAAAATGTACATTGAAAGAATAGTGTTTTCATAACTTATTCTGAAAATATATTATTATGTAAAATATAATTAGGCTCCAGTTCCGCACATCACTCTGGAGTTTGTCAAGGGCTAGAGAGACAATATAGGGGGTTGAGACACTTGTTTTGCATGCAGCCTCCCTAGGTTCATTCCCAGTCTTACATATGATCCCTGAGCACTGTGAGCAGTGATCCCTGACACAGCTGGGTGTGATCCAAACCCCACCACAACGAATCCTCATAGTTGTTTTCCTTGGGCAAAGCTAACTATTTTTCCATGTTCTTCTGAATTCTGATTACATTGAATTCAGGGCTACACCAAATTATAATTCAGTCCTTTATTATGCTTTTACGTTATACTTTAATAAATTGAAATTTTGTATTACAAAGCACAAAATTTTTCAGAATTTAAAAATTAAACATATTAGGTTGTTTATATTAAACGAATTAAAAATAGCATTTTTACACCCTATTATGAAAGAAACTTCTGTAGTAATATTTGTTAGAATAGGATTTTACTTTTCTAATTATGAAAGATTTCAATCATTGTTATTTATATGCTTTTTAAAATTAATAATATTTAGTGAGCAATTTTAGTTCCATAGCAAAATTGAGCAGGAAATACAGAAAGTTTCTGTATAACTCCTGACCCCATTCTTGCATAAACCTCTTTTTTTTTTTTTTTTTTGCTTTTTTGGGCCACACCCGGCAATGCTCAGGGTTTCTCCTGGCTCTGCACTCCAGGAACCACTCCTGGCGGTGCTCGGGGGACCATATGGGATATATGGGATGCCGGGGATTGAACCTGGGCCAGCACAGGCCAGCCACGTGCAAAGCAAACGCCCTACCCGCTGGACTATCGCTCCGGCACCCCATTCTTGCATAAACCTCTTAAACTATATTGACATCTTGTACCAAGAGGGGTACGTTTGTGAGTTGATCAACCTGCATTAACACGTCTTTTCTCCCAATGTCCATAGCTTACATTGTGATTAGCTCCTAATACTTCACTTCTAAATCCTCCATGCCTGCTTATTCTTTCTGCCATACTAACACTTGGCAACCAGTGATCTTTTTACTATTTCCATTGGTTTGCCTTTTTCTGAATGTTATATGGTTTAGAACCATACATTATGTCTATAATTATGCAGTCTTTCCAGATTGGCTTTATTCATTTAGTAATGCAGTGACTGGAAATATATAAATTTATATTTGTCCTATGTCTTTTCAAGGCTCAATGGCTCATTTCTCTTTAATATTGAACAATATTGCCTGTATGTATCGGTATCTGTTGACTTTTTATTTCTAGTTCACATTGTTGTAATGCATTTTTAATATGCACATTTTAAGAAATGTAGATGGATTAATTCCTGTGATTTATCAAATATCACAGAACTTTTCTATCAATTCAGTTTTGCCTATGTGGTATTAGGCTGGTTTTTACATTTGAAGAGAAGATTCATGAAAAGTATCACATAATTCCTAGCTTACATTAAGCTATCTTAGTATTCTCCCCTCTCACTGGAATCTAAGCAAACTTCTAAATGCTATATGGATGTGGATGTGATCCTCAAATTTAGCAATTCTGTAGTGTTATCTGTTGTTGAGCAATGATTTAAATATACATTGATAAAATGTGCTAATTATGTTATTACTGATTCATGATAGAAGAGCGCCTTCTGTTACTTGTTTATATGACATTACATTTACCACTGCTGCCAAGAGAAAGGATGTTTTGTGATTGCACACTGCTACAGTCAATTGTACAAATTAGCTAAAAGAGTACATAAAGCATCTGGATCATAAAACATCTATGATTTCTGAATGGGAGGATGACCCACAATAATGCATAAGCTGAATGACTATGTAGTGGATGTTAGAACTATAGCACTGAGTTTATGGAAGGCCTGACTGATTATCAATATTTGGTAAACATTTAGACATTTATGTGTGTGCTAGTGCCTTTTTGTTGTAGCTATAGTAACAAAATAGGACCTGACTTAACAATAGAACTGTAGGTATGATTAATAAAAGAATATTTGATCAGATTAATCTTGACAAGTTTGGTTTTCTAATAACAAGTCTTCTGCTTATGAGCTCAAAAATAAATTGTCAAGTAACAAGTTTTTCAAGTCTTCATTTTTGCATCTTTAATTTAGAAATAGTAGTAATAGTCATTTTATTTTTCATGGGTTATTGTCAGAATAAGTTCAATTTTTCCTATGTTTATAAATGGTAAATACTCTGACTCCTTTATATCAGTGAAAATTGCATGGCTAGATGGAGAAATAATTTGGATAATTAAGAGATTTTTAAAACTTTTAGGTGCTTTGAAGAAATAACAGTTACTGAAATATAATAGATCATTTCATTATGTTTATATTAAATTTCTGTCAATTCTTTATATCAATATATCAAAGTAATCGGTACTTAACCAAGTGGTTGGAATATATGTAAGTTCTGCCACTCATTGAATTTTATTCATAAAATGTTAGCAATTTTAAGTAAGAGTTACAGCTGAAATATACTTTGATCCTTCTATCTCTGAGAAAATACAAATAAAATATTAGGCTCTAATTCTTTTAGTTAGACATCCTGACCACAGACCAAATAGTCAAATCTATCTTTTCGACAGACTTATCAATCTTTGACTTGATTCACCTACCTTTTATAGAACAATTTAACTTTGAGTACAGAGAGAGTATTGAGAAATTCTTTTTTCCAAAGATTGAATCTGAATACAATATTTGAAAAATTTTACCCCATTCATAATGCTTCTTCAATTTTATTTGTATTTTTTCTCTGGAAGTTCGTCTTTTCCATCCCTCCCCTTCCAAGTGACTTTTTTTCACCTACATGATCTTTTTTCCTTAACATTTATCATGTTACAGAGAAAAAAAGCAGATTAAAAAGTTATTTTCAAGGTACATCCAAGATTTCATAGCAATATTTTGTGTTCAGTGCAGGATAAATCTGACTCGCTGTTTTTTTGTCTTCATATGGCATCTGAAACAGTTGTTCACATTCACACATTTATGTTTCACCATATGCATACTTGTGTGCCACACTGTTGTTTTAAAATATTTTATTGGTTTACTTTTATATCTCAACTTTTGATGAGTGTTCTTGTAGAACTTGCATGAAAAACATGTAAATGTGAATGATTCATTCATTTTGAACATATGTAACTGCTTGGGGGAGATTTTACCCTATATGAAGTACATAATTCTTAACAGGAATTATGCCTTGTTTTCCCTCCTCTATGTACAGCTGGATGCAGGAAATGACTAAAGTTATAAACCTGTAATTTTTAAATTTTATGTTTAATGAATTACATATGCTTGATTATCTTGAGGTTTTGGTGACTGTGAAAGTGGGTGATGGTGTTATGGATCTCACTGATGAGAGCTGTTTAGACTGATATGACTTAGTACAAAATCTGGTGTACCTTAGATTTATAAGTCACTGAAAGGCATTCCTGGGGAATGTCATTGTTCAAGGCCAAACTTGTAAATTGCAAGGTAGAAACTTATCAAACCTTTTTATTTGCTTTCACATTCCCATGTTTGGTCTTATCATATTTCTTCACCACGGATTTTCAGTAGGGAATCTCTGGGTATATCTAAGTTTCAAGAAAGAAACAAAGAGTATATTCTCCTTCAAAGAGTTGATCCGTCATTTTTGAAACTTCAAACAGTGTAATACATTCCATGTAGGAATCCTTGTGTTTCTGACAGTATGACTTACAGACCTGTGGTGAATGTATCTTTAGCTGTTACTAGAACTAACAGTTATAGAATGTAATAACCTACCCCATTTCTAAGATTTTTTTCTGTCAGTGAATGATTTGTAAAAAGGGTTTGGAAGTTTTTTAATTGTTTAAAAGCTTGATAGTAGCTTTCTACCTTTTGTAATATTTCTGATTTCATATAATAATTTTAATGTCTTGCTATTACACTGTTATGTCTTCTAGTTAACTGGGCAAGTCAGTGAAATATTTAATGGATATGGCCCATATTAGGAAAAGCCTTTGAAAAAAAATATTAGAATATAGGAAATTGTTTACCTGTGGTAAAGAATAAGTTCGTGATTAGAAGAATTATACTGTTTTTCTTGTACAAATACTGCTTAAGACAGATGTTCAGTCTCACAGTGATGTTGAAAGCATATTTTATGCAGTCTAAAAACTATTTCTGTATTAGATATTTAAATGCATGAGGATACATTCTAATTGCTTTTTGTTTAAAACAGAAACATAAAGAAGCATTAACCCCAGTTTGTACAAAATGTCTGCTACAACTGAACTCATGATTGTTTAAAACTGAAAATCATGCCAATTTTGTAAAACTGCTGCTACTGGTTTTGTCAATAAAGTTTAAGCAGATGGCTTATATGTATATGTGTGAATTTTTTATGTTAAAAATAAGATACAGTTTTGCATCATCAACATGCAAATTTTATGGGCCTGAATTATAATGCTTATTTTAGTATATACAAAACTCACTAGCTCCAAAACCATACCAAATACAGACATATATTAGAAATTTGTGCATTACTTTTGTAAATCATATAACTTATTTTGGTTTTAGGGTGACATTGGCTTTTAAAGTGGACTAGTGTACAAATCAACTCAAAGGCTGGCTTAAAAATTGAATTTAAAATAAGATAATTGGATAAGTAAGGAAAAATGTTAAGACCTTCGGAAAATATAGTATAGTATCTGAAGAGGATTCTAAGATGATAAAAAGGGAAGAACTTATGTATAAAAAGGTAGGTCATTGTTAGCTGATAGAGTTCCTGTCCAGCATCCTTTCCCATTTGATGTTTTTGAGTCTCAGAGTTATGAAACTACTACAGGGAATAAAGTTATTATAATTTGATTCCTCCATAGTAGTAAAACCTGACTGACATTGCAAAATAACAAAAGAAGATAGTAAGAAGATTTATAGATATTGCAGGGATATTCAGTTTTTACAAGTTTGTCTACTGAGTTTATTAAGATAATACTACCTGTTACAGAAAACAAATTCAAATTTTAATGTGCAAGATAAATTTGTTTTTTCCCATTATCCTACTTTCTTGAGTGCTCACTTCAGCAGGATATATACTAAAATCCTGCTTTCTTGACATCTGAGGGTCTGAGGGCCATTTCAGATTTTACAGACATTTTGAAGAAATGGTTGGCTATGCAAACTGAATGGGAAGAGGTACATTGGATCACATTTACATTTATTTTAAGTACAGAAATAGAGGGGGAGAGAAAGAGAGAGAGAAGGAAGTACCTGCTATACTAGGGAGGTGGGTATGGCGGGAAACACAATGAGGATATTGGTGGTAAGTAATGCATGGTGGTGTAGGGATGGGTGTTGGAACATTGTATGCCTGAAACCCGAAATGAACACCTCTCATGGTAATTCAATATAAATTACAAACAAATAACTAAATAAGTAAACAAAAAGAAAACTACATTTAAGGGGTCAGACTAAAAGGTTTCTCCAGGTCTCTCCATATTCCATGACACAGAACTACATACATGACTCCACATATCATTAAGATGCCTGAAAGTACTGTCAGGAGAACATAAAGACCTGGGAATATTGCTCAAAGAACTCAATGCATGACTTGCATAAGTAGGCCCTGGGTTCTTGTTCTCAGCACAATATGACATGGTGGTATGACATAGATGACTCTGAATACTATGAGTGAAACCTCTCGCCTAAAACTGAGAGGCCATATAGATAGTACAGAAACAAAACAGGGCACTTGCCTTGTGCAACTGACCTGGGTTCAATGCCTGGAACCTCATGTAACCCCATGATACTCTAGGATGATTGCTGAGTGCAGAGCCAGAAATAAGCCCTGACTGAGCACTGCCAGGTGTGGCTCAAAATAACAAAAAAGGGAAAAGAAAGAAAACAGGAAAGGATGGAAAGAAAGGAAAGAGAGAGAGAGAGAAAGAGAGAGAGACTTGCCTTGCATGCGACCAACCTAGATCCAATCCCTGGTATCCCTTATGGTTTCCCAAACCTGCCAGGGAGTTAGTTCTGAATTCAGAGCCAGGATTAACCCCTGTATTCCACTGTGTGTGACCCAAGGAAAGAAAGAAAGAAAAAAAGGAAGGAAAGAAGGAAAGAAGGAAGGAATAAAGAAAGAAAAGGAAAGAAAGAAAGAAAGAAAGAAAGAAAGAAAGAAAGAAAGAAAGAAAGAAAGAAAGAAAGAAAGAAAGAAAGAAAGAAAAGAAAGAAAGAAAGAAAGAAAGAAAGAAAGAAAGAAAGAAGGAAGGAAAGAAAGAAAGAAAGAAAGAAAGAAAGAAAGAAAGAAAAAGAAAGAAAGAAAAAAAGAAAGAAAGAAAAAAGAAAGAAAGAAAGAAAGAAAGAAAGAAAGAAACAAAGAAACAAAGAACACTGAGAACAATAGTATATTTGTATTGGAAGATGAATCAGTTTGTCTAAAATCTTCTTGAGTATATACATTTTTCCTTTAAAATTATCTTTTTTCAGGTGTTATGATTGAGTAAGGAGAGTTTCCTAATTTTCAAGTTCATTTTGGAACATAAAATCTTCTGAACTACTGGTAGCACTGAAAGATTATGGGCAGCTAAAACTTCTAATTGTTTACCCTAGTAATTTTAAAATTTTCAGCACTTTGAGAGGGGGTAGTAGAAGGCAGGGAATTAGAGATCATTTAACTTTACATATCCAAAACCACTGCAAAGAGTTTCAATCTGATGGCCTGAGCAGAGTATTGCCACATGAGTATGTGCATTGTTAAATATGTACACATGTGGTTATTAAAAACCAAATACTATAATGAACAAAAGCAGAATATTGAAGAGGGAACAGATTTTCCAGTATTTTAATCTTAGAATAAACCATCTGTATAACCTAAAACTTGACAAATGATTGCTATCTTTTGACATTGCTTTAACAGAGACTTACCCGACCTTAAATGTTAAAATAATTGATACAACCATATGACTTTGAATTTTAGTCTTTTGTAGTAAGCACTGAAAATTGACTAACATTTTGAATAACATTTTATTCATGAGTCAAATCACATTATATGTCTGTAAAATTCATAGTCTATATTTTCCCAGGGGTTTCACAAGGGACAGTCAGAGACATGATTAAGGAGGAAAATTGGGTCACAGTTGAGTGCTTTGGTGAATTTTACTATTCATTCTACTATGAAATAAAACATCTTATTATTTTCAGCAAGCAGATAAGGAACAGAATACAGGATTAACATTGCATTTGCAATGTTCTAGAGGAGGGATGAATCTCAGAAATTAGATGATTAAAATTGAGTTGAACTTTAAGGTGGATGGAAACGGTTTTTTAGGCATGTTTCTTTTTTGGTTTGGGGACCACACCCAGTGGTACTCAGTGCTTACTCCAGGCTTTGTGATCACTGATGACTTCTGGTGGTGCTTGAGGAACCAAATGCATGTTGGGGATTGAATCCAGGTTGGCCTCATGCAAAGCCAGCTGTAATACATCTCTGGCCACTGGAATGTCATTTTATTACAATTTTCATCATCATTATCTTTTTTTATTGATTACATCCACTGATGTTCAGGGTTCACTCTTGACTTTGTGCAAAGTAATTTCTGACCATGTGCAGGGGGGTCATATTTGGTGACAGGGGTCCAAATTGGGGTTAGTGGGATGCAAGTGTCTTAACACCTGTAACTGTCTCTTCATCCGAAGGTATAGCACTTAATAGTTAAACTTGAAGTCCAAAAAATTATGTAGTGAAAGATTTTCTCTAATCACTTGCCAGGAAAATTGGAGAATTTATGAAATATTCCCTGCTGATGTATTCCAGTAAATATAACTCTTTCACTCTGTTCTATTTTCTGACTTTGCCACCAAGCAACTCTGCGATTAAGTTCACCTTGACCTTTCCTTCATGTCTGTGAACATCTGTTATTTTTCTTGAGGTGATCCCAGGGAAGGGGAATTTGGAAACTGGTGATTTATATTGAGAATGGCAAGGAAAGCTTCTCATCTATTTCAATAAACTACAAGTGCTGCCATATTGGTCAAGTTAGCAAACTTCACCCCAAATAGATATGCTTTATTGTGTTTTATAGATACAGCATGTGGTGATGAAAGATCTTTTTGCCTGAGGGAGAGGATTGTTTTAAGGGAGTATAAATATTTCAATTCAGACAACACACACGACTTAGAGGAAATAAAGGGCTTACAGATTATTTTCCAGGTACTGACTTTGAAGATGCTTTGAGAAGAAAGTTGCTATACCACATAATGTCTCATGAAAGGCAGAAAATGATTATTCCTATAATAGCCCCCCCCACCCCCCACCCTCCCCACCCCCGTCTACTTGAATGTTTTTAAAAAGAGAGTAGTGACTTCCTTCCTGGCTTGTGTAACTTCCCACTGACAGCTCCACAACTAAGGTGAAAGCAAGAATCCAGAGCCAGGCATGGTTGCATGCTCCATTTAGCTGTGATTTTTTTTTTATCTTTGATGCAACAGGCATGTTCCATGTGTGGAGTACTGAAGACCCAGTGTTAAGGCAGAACTAGCTTAAAACCTGATGTGATGAGTATTGTGATATGGATGATTTGGGAATATAATTGGGTGGTGGTTAATCTCCTTAATGGGAGGTTGTAAGGGAAAAGCACTAGGAGGAAATGGTATTGAAACGGAAACCTGAAGGTTGAGTAGAAGGCCATCAAAAGAGAGGTATGTTAAGATATAGCACACACAAAATATCTGAGTTGAGTATGAACCTTTCCTATTTGCAGAAGCTGAGGGAAAAATGGCTACTACCTAGCTTAACTGGACCTTGAAGAGAAAAGGGAGAACCTCCCAGTAAGAGCTAAACAGGAAGGTAAGGAAGACTAAAGATGAAGTTCCTTCCTTTCCTTTCTGTGACTGAGAAAGAAGTAGCAGTGGTATTGTTCTGGCTGTGAACGTCTCCCAGTTTCAGATGTTCACCCATTTCACAACCTCCTTTCTTATCTCACAACTACAATTGCATCATCAGATATTGAACCTTATTGGACTTATTTCTTCTTCCAGGTTTTAAGTTTCCAGTTTTTTCAGACTTATTGAGGTATGATTTACAAAAGTATATTTAAAATAGACAATATGACTATAACATAGATGCATATAAGTACACAAAAATTCATAGTAAAAGGACCCCACATAACCTAAATTAACACAGGTAATCGATTTCTTCACACCTCAGCACTACCATTCTGTTAACTCTACATTTCCCCATATAGATTAAAAATGTATTGGTACAGGGTGCCTGAGGGAACAAGGCCTGGGGGCTCTGCAGGGCTGCTTTAAGCATCACCTCTAGCCTTGCAGAATGTGTGCACTGCAGGAGCCAACAGGACTGCACAGCAGCCAGCCCCAGCTCCAAAGACAGCAACTTCTCTTCTTAATTGAATCCCAGGGGCGCTAACACTCTTCCTTCCAGGCCCTTGGCTGACCCTATAGGGAATGAGGGAAGTGGTGTATCTCTTTCATCAATGAGACTCAGTCTCAGAGGGTAGCTTTGGCAAAATTTCACTAGGTTTGTCATTTCCCTTTATTTATTTATTTGCCTCACTGACTACCAAAATTTGCCACCTTTGATGTGCAGTAGCTCACCCGAGCCCAGGACGAACAACCCATTGAAACAGAAACAGCAAAAGACAAAGGTGAAAAATAAAACCAGCTTGGGTGAGATACAGAGATGGTACAAAGCTTTGAGTAAATTTATGCTAAAGTGTAAATGACTAAATCACACCTTCTTCGGCTCCTTTCTGTAAAATCTTTGTGTATTTTTTTATTTTAAGATGTTAGCATATTAGCTTGAAGGCTTTAATTAACCACTGTTTCACAACGAAGACTTTCTAGCCTCAAGAAACGTGGGTATATTAGACCAAAGGAACGTTTTCCCCAGAAATCTTTGGTTCCATGCCAGAAGCATGAAACAGACAGCCCCAGAAGGATTTAGGCTCTGGTCTGATTTTCATGCATAAATTAGTATTTCCCTCTTTCCTTCGAATCTATCACCTCTTCAAATTTGCAGGCATAAACAGGGTCACATTGAGGAAATGACTCCCAGAAGGCAGCCGCTCCTATACTCATCACGCACGTCTGGCCCCAGGTCTCATCCCCATTTCCCCTTGCCCAGGATTCTGCCCCTTGATACAGTCAAGGTCATGCCAGAAGAAATCCGAGACTCTGACGTAGCTACTGAGAAGGCTGCCCCACTCCGGTGCCTCAAATCGTTTCCCTATCAAGATGACACCCAGCTAGATAAGACAGGGAGAAAGTGTCCCAGCCCATAGACGCGCGGACCCATCACCTGTCTAGACCATGTGAGGACGGAGCCCCACGCACAGCGTTGCGTGCTCACCCACGACGCGCAGTTGCTTAGACGCTCTATGGCACGCAAGTTAAGAGAATGCAAGAACCCCAGTTCCCCCTTCACCCCCCAGCCCGGCTCCTTTTGGGAGGGTCTTAGTACCACAACCCTTCCCGGCTCCGCTCTCAAACACTGCTCCCCGAAGCCTCCGCCAGCGCACCCGACCTACAGAAAAGTTGCTCGCGAGCCGTGGAGGGGCGTCATCGCCTCCTAGCAACGCTCCTAGCAACCGGGTAACATCTGCTCCCTCTGGTCCAATGCGAGCCGAGAACAGCTGCGCGCCCGCCTAGCGTTCCGCACCCCGAGCGAGAGGCGCTTCAGAGACTGGAGGGAAGGACCTGCAGGAGCCCGGGCTGCCCGCTGAGCTGCAGTTGCTGCTGCCGCCACTGTCGCGCCGCCGACGTCGCTGTCTCGGCCGTCCCCTGATCTGAAGAGTGACAGCGCCGTGAAAACAGGAGGGAACCGCGAACGCCTCTCCTTTACCAAGCAGGTGCTTGCGCCAGTCTCCCGGTGAGTGAGCCTTGCTCGCAGGCGCTTCTGGATTCGCAGCCAGACGCCTTCCTCTGTAGCTCATTCATTAAGAATGAAGACGGGAGCATTTCCTGGGCTCCTTCTCCCCACCCCCTACCCCCACCCCGCCATTGAAAAGTGACCAGCTAGTGGTCCCTAATGATCTGTGCGATGTTTTAAGATCGTGCGGGCTTGCTTGGCCAGGATGGCCTTGCGGTTGCTTCGTGTTGGGAAGTTTGCAGCCCTCCTTGCGTTGCCTTTGAATGTGCTACCTAAGTGCACTTGGAGAGCTGGGCGCTGGAAGTGCCCAAAGCAAGCCCAAGCTTCAGACTAAAACGACATCCCGTAGTCTCGGTTTACTGAATCAACACGTATGAAGAGCAACATTCTTTTTAGGTCCTACTCTGGAAAGGGTCCATTTGGCCGGGAGCAGCCTTTCGCTGCTACTCAGCCTCCTGAAAAGTAACCATAGTAACTCACCTCTCTTTTAATGGGATCCTCCTCATTGGCTGCCGATCTTTCTTTGGAAAAGCTCATCTCTCTAAATATAGAAGATGATGAGATCTGTAAGACTACATCTATGTAGAAAAGGTGCAGTAAAACAGGGCCTTTAAAAAGAAAAAAACAGTCTTCAAAGGAAAAGTGCCAGTTAGCGATTTAAAATCTTGGGAGAAATAGCGCAGATTGCAGAGCATGACTGAAGCCGTCTGTTTTGACTGAGGTGTTGGGCTGTTAACTTTAGAGGGAATATTTCCTGAAGTTACACAAAATACAGCACTTAGCATTCACATACACACATCTGGCTCTAATTGTGGGGGTGGAGGGAAATTAACCTACAGATAATCTCCCCCAAATAATCTCCCAGTGAATAATTGGCGAGAACAGTAATTATTTTCGAATTGCCGGAATAGCCACAGTTTCTCATATTTAAAATTCAATCTGGAGGATATTTTTTTTAAAAAATGTACGATAGAAGATTTATACTACTTATCTGTGTAGTTCCAATCAACCTCACTTCAAAATCTCTGATAGGGCTCAGTGCTTTCTCCTGACTTGATAAACAGTTGATAGGTCTGACTCTTACAGCATTATTTGTGAATATCTCCTTGTTTCACAATCTCAGGTAACCATTCATGAGCTGGAGGCCTTAAGAAATGCTTGCTGTGCAAAGGGAACTCTCACCAGATATTCTGAAGCTATCCTAGAGACACACTTTTCAGATTGATTCAGCATTACCAGGTAATCACTTGCTGAAAAGAAATTACTGTTTAAATATGTATCAAGAAATAAATGCTAATGTAGCATTACTATAGCTTACAAGATCAATATAAAGGGTTGTTTATATAAATGGTTGCTGGGTAGAAGTCAATAGTGATTTTCTGTAGAAAGGACATTTGTGGGTTGGCAGATTTCCCTCTTGAAGACCGATTTGAATGGGGAGGGAGAAACTAGATGGTCTGGCTCAGGGACTATGTCAAGCGAAAGCCTGATGAGCTCATTGGTGCATGTCTGAATGAAGAAAATCAAGAGATGTCTCCAAGTTGCCAAAAAAAAAGGAGAAATAAAAAAAGATTGTGATGTCGGTTTAAATTTAATTTTCATGAAGGTAATGATGGTAGAAACTGAGGAGTGTGAAGGATTTGAAATTCAATTTTCAATTTTGATTTTTTCATGAATGGAACCTGTTAAATGAATGCTTAGCTCTTCAGCATTGTATAACTTTCACGTGTACTGAGATTTCCCTGTGTATTTCCTATAGATAGTCCACCTAGCAAATTACCATTGAATTGAAGAAAATATACCATGGTGTTTTATTTCTCTTTCTTTGCCTTCCTTAATAAAGATAGATAATTGAACATTTCCCTTCAAAGGAAAAATATAGCCCCTAACCCCCTATCTGAAAACTTATTCTAGTACTGCTGTATCATTTGTATATTACAAGACTTTAATAGCCTTGGTCTCCATAGTTACCTATTGAAATATCTGGGGTTAATAGTTTTAAACATTAAAGGTGACCCTTTAATTAAACCGGATGTGTTGGTTTAATTAGTATTTAGTACCACATACCCTTTTTGCTGTTACTGCCATTATTATTACTATATTTTATTGTGGAAAACAAACCGAAGAATAATAGCATTTATAGTCATTCACTATGAGATGCATACATCAACATAAGTTCAGCTATCAATCAGAAGTTTGAGTAAACAAGCTGCTAATATTGTCTCATGCATATGTATCAGGTTTTGCACTAGTAATTTATATGCATTCTATATTTTATGTAGTATGCATAGAAGTTTGAAATCATTCAGTACTCTTTAATTTATGTGAATGAGTCTGCCCTTTCATTAAGACCTCTGTCAAAATTAATAAAAGGTCAAATGTAAAAGATTCTTCAATTTTAATTTTGGTGCTGTCATGAATATGTAATTTACAGAATATATGCTATTCATTATTTATGAATAGGTCTTTTTAAAGTCATTAATCAAAATGCTATTAAGATATTTAGCTTTAAACATATAAAATAAGCCAAAACCATTATTATAATATAAGCATTTAATGCTAGAGAAATTGTTGGATTCCAAGTTAGAGCAAGGAAAAAATTCCACCAATATGTGTTTAAGGATCTTGTCGCACTCATAAATTTGAATTCCAGCTCTACTTATATACATCACAGGTTAAAAAGAGGAAGTAGCGCTTAGGCTAATAAGACTTAGGTAAAGCTCAGAGAGATCAAGCAAGGTTAAAACTGAATCCAAGTTTTAACTTCTGTTTGAAAGAATTTAGTTGCTCAAAGTCTAATATTTTATTCAATGTTACTTTCCTGGAATCTAGAAAATGTTTGAAAAGGAGAAATATTGAAATATTTGGTCAAGATTGTGAGGTTCTTTGCCTCCTTCCACATCTGGCCTCTCCACTGCAGATTCATGCCAGCTGGCTCTGCTTATCAAAACACCAATATCCCAACAATAGCACTAAAGCCAAGACTCAGCCATTCAGCTTGTTCTGTTTGTCAAAACAACATGCTTCCAAAATCCAGAAAAATTTAAGTAAAATAATGACTTAAGGACTTTTTTAAAATTTTACTTAAGTAAAATAATGACCATAACCCTTCAGCACTGAAAATGAGAGTTTATTTTCAAGTTTGTGTTTTTGAGGGAAGTGATGCTGTCAATCACTTCCTCTCCTCACTTTTAGTATATTATTGATCTGAAGAGTGTCAGTATGTTTTCTTAATATTACTGCTTTTTTTGGTCACACATAACTGATTTTTTCCTAATAAAATCATGTTAATAACTATTATCTATTATCTAGTATATTGCATCATTCTCATTGTAGTTGATAGGAGGATTTTAATGAAAGATATTAAGAATCTGACACTGTTGTGTTCAGTATTGTAATACAATTTCATATTTAGAAAGTAAGCACATATTTTACATTGTGAATTACAGAAGGTAGGGTGCAATAACAGAATGTCCTTATTTTAAACGTGGGTCACACTCACAACTACTCAGGGCTTACTCCTGGTTCTACACTCAGGTATCACTTCGGGCAGGACTCAGGTGACCATATGATGTGCCTGCCCTGGATTGAATCCAGGTAGTCTGTGGGCAAGGCAAACTCTCTACCTGCTGTACTATACAGCTTCAGCCCATCCATGGAAAGTATTGACGGTAGGTAGATATGCAAGTCTTATAAATATCAGTGATTCTTAGGGAAAGGACAGACTTGAAATGGGAAATTTTGTCTGCTATTGTACATCAAAATATGTATTGCTTTGTAAATACTTAAAGATTGAATAAGTTAGAGACATCAAAGAAAGCTATAGCTATTACCAAAGAATCAGTATTCAAGAATATAGAGCATACATTTTATACATACACCTTGATTTACCAGTGTTGGACTTTGTACCTCCATATCTAGTGTGGGAATAAGGTCATCTCAAGTGGAGTAGCTGGGCTTGTATTTCAATATAATGCTAGTAAATGAAGTACCTAGATATCTTTAGAAGGTAGGTCATCTGCAAATGAAGAACAGTTTACCAAAAAAATGAATTTCAGATGGTGATAAAACTTAGGTTTCATATAAATGAGGGCAGAGAATCATCCAACTGAAGACGAATTCTAAAATATTCTTAGTATATAAACTTGATGATTAGTTCTTAGAGTACTAGATTACTATATTTTTTTAAAACCTAGAACACTTAATATTTTTAATGACTAGATTGTTTGGTGAAATGTCTGGACCTATGGCCATACCAAAGAGGAAGATGGTGATGTAGAATAAGCATTTTTAAATGTTCATTGTCTTCAACATTTAGAGATTAAAACATATCCACAGAGTTGGGTATATAAAGAAGTTATAGCTTCTCCCTAGACATTATTGGAAAACTACTGGAATTTATATACTGCAACACGATTGGTTTGCCAGTTTTATTTATTATTCATTTATACTTTCCATGATTAAAGATGAAGTGAAAGGGAGCATCATTCTAAAACAAGGGATGTGCTTCTGAAGGGCCGTAAACTAGGAACTTTTATCCAGAAAGTCTACCAAATTTGTCCTCTATCATTATTTGGACCAGGTCACAGCAGACATTTATTTTGGTGTAATAGTAATCAAGTTAACTTTGAATTACATGACTGGTTCTATTTTATTGGATGATGTCCTGTTTGGTTCAAAAACATTACTAGTCAAACAATATGGGGCGGTGGGACTGGTGATATTTTATTTGATGTTTCATTCCTCTTAGACCTTCCCAAAGAAAATAGACAATGATTGAGAAGCCCTTCAAACTCATGGCTTTTGGTATTCCTAGTTGTTCCTAGGAAAATATTCCAGAAGCTTCAACTTACTGGTAATTTTAAGCTATCAATAGAGTAATTAATGTTCTCATGATGAATGAAAATCTGCAGAAACAGATTGCTCCACTGCTTTGGAGCTAAAAACTCGTAATAATGTCTACTTCTATAAGGCAAATTATCTGGAAAGGTGTTGGGCGAGGGGTTATGAGAGAGAAGATTGATAGTATATTGCTGAAAATTAACAAAGCTAAAGACAGAGCATTACTGCTTTAAATGTGGCATCAATATCTACTCTTTGGATATAGTTGTGAATATAACATATTACTAAAGAGAATATAAAATATTACTAAACATAATATTAAAGAGAGGACAAATGTCCTACAAATAGCATAGAGCTGATAAATGGGATGCATAACCTTGTTTTACGAAAAGAGAGATAATTATATTATCATATTTAGTATTTGTTGAATAGAAAAATCAGTATGTGTATATATCAAGTAAGTGGTTTTGAACATTTAATGAGATAGTGCAGGGAGTCATGCACTTGTTCACATGCACACAACCCTGATTCAATCATTGTTAGTGTATATGGTCTGCCAAGAACTACCAGGAGTGATCCATAACACAGATCCAGGAGTAATCCTTGAGTATTATTGGGTGTGGCCCAAAAACAAAGCAAAAAGATCCCATTATTTCATTTAATGCAAATATTAAAAAATGAGTTTATATTCCCATTTAATCCATGACAAAATTCATGCTTTTTAAAATTATATGTCATGTCCAAAGTCAGAATAGGACCATAAAATTATGTGAAAGTATTTTAAGACATACAACAAGATTGTAGAGAATGTCAAAGAGTGACCATGGGATGATTAGATGAAAGAAAAAAGTGCTCGTGTCCCTTAAGGAAGGATGTCCTTTGTCTTTGCCACTAAAAGCATTATGTAGATAGAAAGGGACATATACTTTTTTTAACCAGGCGCTTGGTTCTGGGTAATACAGTATACCAGCACCCATCCCTCCACCAGTGCCCCATTTCCACCACAATACCCCACCCCCCCCCCCCCCCCTGCTGCCTTAATAGTACCCCAGTTTCCTCTCTCTCTCTGTCTCTCTCTCTCTGTCTCTGATCTCTCTGCCTCTTATTTACATTGTGCTAGCCCTGCAGGTATTTAGAGTTTATCACTTAAGTCTCTTTGTGTATATTCAATGGTGAGGTCTTAATCTGCCATTACCATTTCCCACATTTAGTAAAACACTGGTATCTATTTATGGAATGAGTGCTCATTCTATATCTGTCCTTTTCCTTCATTCACTAGCATGATAATTCCTGTGCCTCCATTTGCGTAAATTTCATTATGCTAGCCATCCCTCGTTTAGGTTGCTTCCAGATTCTAGCTATAGTGAATAGCCGGATGATAAATATAGTGTTTCTGCGTGTTTTCCATCTCGCGTATTTCCGCAGGAGTGCTATTGCTGGATCAAATGGGAGCTCAATATCTAGTTTTCGGAGGAATGCCCATATTGTTTTCCAAAGGGGCTGACCAGTCGGCCTCCCACCAACAGTGGATCAGAGTCCCCCCCATCCACGCCAGCACTGGTTGTTCTTTGTTTTGTTGTGTGTGAGATGGTACCTCATTGTTGTTTTGATTTGCATTCCCTGATGATTAAAGATGAAGAACCTTTTTATATGCTTTGGCCATTTGAATCTTCTTTTTGGAAGCTTCTGTTCATTTCTTTCCCATTTTTGATGGGGTTTTTTTCTTTGTGCTACCATGCCTGTATATCCTGGATATTAACCCTTGTCATTTTGATTATCCTTTCCCACTCTCTGTATTTCTTTGTATCTTGTCACTCTTTTAGGTGCAGAAGCTTTTTAGTTTTATATAATCCCATTTGTTTATCTTTGCTTCCATTTGCTTGGTCAGTTTATCATCTTTAAAGATACTTTTCATTCAGAGCGTTCTCCTATGTTTTCTTATGTACCTTATAGATTCATGTCTGATGTCGAGATCTAGAACATTTCAGACTAATACCATATAAAGGGAAGTCAATGAGAACTTAGATTATGGGGAGGATTTTAAACCACCAACACCCCACATTTAAAATACCACCCTTTGAAGACAAGACATATGGTTTTCTGTAACATACTGTTCTAGGAGACTAGAAACTGCTTCATTTCCTCCACAGATCAAACTTTTTTTTTTTGTCTGTAGCTGCAGATATTCATATCTAATGAGATGGTCTCAACTTTGTTTTTGCAGTACATTGACCATGAGATTGTGGGAAAGAAAATGAAAACTTACTAAAACTTAGATACATTAAACTCATCACTTTATCATTCTCTCAGGATTTTTACAGTTTTAGACAAAGAAAAGATTATTATGACAGGAGTTGAGCTTTTACTATTGTCTATTCTCTCAGAGTGTTTATAAGTTAATTTGCTGATGATCTTTCCTTAATGTACTGCCACTGGGTCATGTACCAAATGAAATCACTCTTACAGTAATAGAATTTTAGTTGTCTGGAGGCAGTGGCAGAACAAGAAGAAAGAACATTTGGGCAATCACTGATAATTACATTCTAAATGTTTATTTAAAGAAATATGTATAAATTGTACTGCTAGAACCCTAATGATAGTGATGATCCTTCTGTGTTCTGTGGCTTAAATTGTTAGTTTTGAAATTTTTGAAATAGAGTGATCTTAGTAAAGATATTTTGTGTGCCCAGTAGTTAAATTAAAAGCAATTTGAAGAGACTAAAATAGCTCAAAGGACTAAGTACATGCTTGCCATAGAAGATCTGGGATTGGTCGCCAAGCACAGAACCTTGAGCGCCCCTGTATGTTCCACTGGGAATAGACTCCTAGCCTTCTCCCAGAAATAACTTGAATATTTGTGCTAGTATTAGTCATTTTTATCTTCAGAAGTAAGTTTATATTCAGCCTAATTCAGTTTTATAATTTATATGCTGTTATCAGAGATTATGACACTTAATAAGAAAAGTCATTTTATTTATTCTTGTCAGTTTAATCATTTGTTTTATTTGAATAACACCCTAGTTTAAGTTCTATTTTTCATTGCAAAATAATCAGTTTTATTTGAATAGAAGACTAGGTTTAATTGCTTATTTTCAGTTGCAGGAGAATGAGCTAAACAAATTTACACATATTTTCTGGATTATAACATGTAGACCTCCTTGAATATTGAGCAATTTTAATTCTCCAAAGGACTATCAGATATTTAAAAAACAATTCACATTTTATTACCCAAAATGTAAGACTAGAGGCAATCAATTCTTTGAGCTGTTATAGTAACCAGACTTTCTACACCTATCTTTCTTTTTTTCTTTTCAATCTGTTTTTTTTTGTCGGTTTGTTTTCAGGATGAGAGATGCTCAGGAATGACTCTGGGCACTGTGCTCAGGGAATCACTCCTGGAACTGCTCAGGGAACCATATGGGGTGTCAAGGATAGAACCTGGGTCTGTTGCATGCAAAATAAGTGCCCTACTCGCTATATTCTCTCTTCAACCCTCATGACTTTATTTTTTCAACTTAACAATTTGGAATATTCTTTTGCAACCATTTAGTTCTCTAATTATTATCTAGCACTTCTGGGAGGGAGGGTGGTGGAAGGACTTAGTGTTAGGGTTTGGAGACCAGACTGGGATTGTTTCTCTGTGATTGATCTGTGCCCGTTGGCACTAATAAAAACTAACACTTGATTGAGTGCAAACCATATGCTAGTCACAGTGCTAGTCATTTTCCATGAATTATTTCAGTCATTCTATAAGCCAGTATTAATTCTATCCCCACTTTGCAAATGAGATTTGTAGAAAATTTATGTAATTGTTTTCAAGGTCACACGACTAAGAAGCAACAGGGCTAGAATTCAAATGCACTTCCATCTGATTTCAAAATTTAAACTCAGCGGCAAAGCAGGCTGTGAATCACTGAGTTCCTCATTGGTAAACTCTGGGGCTAAACCAGGTGATCAATAAGTAGCTTTCAACTCTGTATTATTTGAATTCCAAGAGGATGGCTAGTTGGAACTTATGTTTGCTATATGTTTTAACTTTAAAGTGGCTAAAAGCATTCTCACAAAAGTTGATGGTGAAAACATTTCAAATAGCTAAACAGCCTGTGAGGAGGTAATTGTCAAACTGATCCCAGCTGTGAAAGCTTTTCAGTATTTCCAAAACATACAGAGACGGGGGTTTAAGAGCAATAAACTAAGTAGCTTACTGTGTTGCCCATAGAGCTGCTGGCTCAAATCTAGCCCCTTCACCCCTGAGAATTTATTCTTTTTTCATGTCCTGATGCTTGATACTTTCTATATCATAAGCTAATTACTTGACGTTGACCAGACAAAACGTTCTGAGTCTTGGAATAATATGTGTGTGTTTGTTTTGTGTGTGTGTGTGTGTGTGTGTGTATAATACAAATATCTTCCCCACAGTATCATTTGTTGTATTTGAGATTTGATTTTCCAGGCTGCCACCTATCCTCAGGGGTATCATTCATTAAAGGTATTTCAATCAGTCATAAATGCTGTAACTTTGAAAAAAATTAAGAACAGATATTTGCGTATAATCATGTTTTATTTCTGGACCTTTTCTCATCTCTTTCTTCATACAAATTCAGTAGCTCTTGTTGTTAGTATTTTTTTTTAAATAATATGTATGTCGAACTTATAACGCTAGACATTCTTTAATACTTTTTTTATTTTTGCTTTTTGGGTCACACCGGCGACGCTCAGGGGGTTACTCCTGGCTCTGCACTCAGGAATTACTCCTGGCGGTGCTCAGGGGACCATATGGGATGCTGGGGATCAAACCTAGGCCGGCATAGGCGGACAGCTTGCAATGCAAAGGCCCTACCTGCTGGGCCATCGCTCTGGCCCCTATACTTTTAATGTGAACCCAGGAATTCATGCTGAAAAGTGACCTCATTCATTCTTCATTATTTAGTTAAAAGGCAATCTGGTTTTGTTCACAATGCTATGGCATCTAAGCCAATGAACTCAATGTAGCAATAACAACAACACAACTCATTTAAGCCTATTGCTTCACTTTCTAATGATGAGGTGCTCAGTTGACTCGCTAAATTTCTTGCTTTTAAACTTGTCTTTGTAGTATTACTGTTCTTGCTTCATATTATAACATAGACCCTCTCAAAATGCAGTCCTCATACCCAAGGTTTCAGTCTCTTCTGGAAATGAGTTAGAAATATAAATTCTGCTCCTAACCCAGACCTACTAAATTAGAAACTCTGGGGGTGGGAGCCAGCAATCTGTTTAAGGATAGCTCTGATGCTCACTAACAGTTGAGAGCCACTGAGACTTCTACTAGTTGACAGTTTTAAAAGAACATAGTTGCAATTATTAATTAATTAATTTATGAAATTCTTTAAAATATATGTGAGGGGCTGGAGCAATAGTACAGGTGGCAAGGTGCCTGCCTTGCCCATGGCCCATCTGGTTCTAGCACTGCATATGATTCCCTGAGTTCTTTAGGAGTCATTCCTGAGTGCAGAACCAGGTGGAAGTCCTGAGCATAGCTGGGTGTGGCCCCAAAATATATTAAAACAACCCCTTCCACTCACACTAAAAACAAATAGAACCCACAATAAAACAAAATAAACCAAGAAAGTAAACAAGCAAGCAAGCAAGCAAGGAAGAAAAGGAAGAACCCCTCCCCCCCCCCAAAAAACAGTCCCTAAGATACTGGGTTTAGTGATATTGCCTTGGTTTTCACTATAATCAACTTTTTCCTCAGTTTATTCTAACCTTTCAAAATCTTTTAAAAATTTGCATTAGTCAATTTTGGCTTATTGAATTTAGGGCTTACAGAATACAGTAGTCACTACTGACTTAGCTGTAATTATGAATGGTCATACACAGTCATCTTTTTAAGGTCAGTTTAAAATTTGTATAAAATTCTGCCTTTAGGGGCCAGAGTTATATTACAGTGGGTAGGATATTTGCGTTGCATCAAGCGGCTGACTCAAATTTGATCCTCAGCATCCCATATTGTATCTTGAGCACTGCCAGGAGTAATCCTGAATGCAGATCTAGGGGTAATCCTTGAGCATTGCAACCCCCCCTCAAAATATCTTCCCATACAAAACATGCTAACCCTAATTAAAGCACTCTTTGGCTTATAATCTACAGGGGTTCCAGTAAAAATTTGGACTTTTTTATGGATGATTTATCTAGACTTTCCTATATGGTATGGGAAACCATATAGCTACAATAAGGTGCAGGCAGATTGAATTATACAGAGGAACTGAGTAGAAAGAAAATATGATGCACTTTCTTGAGTAGTAAATTTTTTAATGTTTAATAATTATAAGATTTAATACCGTAGACAAGGAACATCAAATCCTCAATTTTTGTTTTAACCAGGAATTAATAAATTACTCTTTTGTGAATCAACCCTGATATATTTGTGGGTGTAAATTAAGTGTAAAATATGTGACTTTTGAACATCTGATGTGACTCCCAGAGGTAGAATGAGTACCAAGCCAGACACTATTTGTATTCTAAATTCATTCAACAGTTTGACTTAGAAGCTTCTTGTCTTGTGCTTTGTAAATTGAATGAGCCTCTTTTCTGAGATAGGAGCACCACCTAGAGTTCATATTAGGAACTCTCTTGAAATAAAATTACTTATTTTGTGAAAATTATTTATTTTCTGAAAATGTTTTCAGAAAATTGTCATTCCTAAGCCAGAATCCTTCATAGTAATGGTAATAAAGGAGAGAAAAAAAGTCATTTTACAATACTATATCAGGTCAAGATTTCTGGTCATAATTTTATTTAAACCTCCTTTAAGCCTTATAGTTGGGAGGAAGAAAGATCCCAAACATAAGCCAATGTTGTTAATAGGCAGTTAGTTCTTTAAAGTGTAAATTATCACTCACCATTTACACTAAGTTGAGTATCCAATGTCATTTAGTGTCCTTTGTAAATTAATATGACTAAGAGAATGTTGAAAACTAATATATTTTCCTTTTTTATTTTTTGAGTCAGCTTCATTTTGGTGTATGATTTGACAAAAATATGGCATGATGTTAAGTAGAGTTTTGGTAAATATTTTGAGAAGGCTGAAAAGAAATAAATATAAATCTCTAACGTGGGACATAAATGTTTATGGTCTCAATGATAGAATTGCTTGCAAATAGGCTTTTCAGTCATTGGACAGCTGCCACTGACTGCTGAGCCAATGAAGAGCATTAACTTTTGGGGTCATCAATTTACCTAGACAAGTAAAACTTATGTCATGATCTTTGCTACAGTTTAATCTGACTTTTTCCAACTTAATTTTGTTTAGCTTATCCGACAAAAGTATTACTATATACATTAACAACGTCGAAAGTAGCCTACTTTAAGAGAAAATATGCAGAAGAAGAAGATTTACATCAAGATTGCCATGGGTATTTTCCAAAAGTAAGGGTTTGTTCAGTTATTGTTGTTAATTTTTTAAATCTTCTCAGTAGAAAAGGCTCTTCTTAAAAAAAACTTTAAAAAATATATAGTTATCCATGTACATCAAAACTATAAAAATCCTTTTTTAAGGAGATGAACTTCAGAGTGATCTCTCCAGTATGTAGAAAATGAAAAATGATGGTATGGGAATATCAAATGTCCAAAGACAACAGAGCTGGAAAATTGGGCTTCAGAAATGAATTTACCGGGGTGGGAATGAAAAAGTGGTAGATTGGGGCCGGTTAGGGTAGGGGAACACTGGTTGGGGTGTGGTGTTGGGACATCCCATGCATGAAACACTTTCAGTTAACAGTATTATAAATTATAGTGTTTACAATGAAAAGTGACAAAATAAATTTAGAAATTAATTTTATAAACCATAGATTTCAGCACTATTATAAACATGAGAACTGAACTCTAATAATAAAATAAGCAAAATTATGTAGATTTAATTATGTGTTTGCTTTCTAGCACCTGATATTGCCTGAGGACAGAACTTGCATTCTCAAGCTTTCTCTGGAGAAGCTCAGGTTTCTTGAAGACCCAGAAACCTATTTAAGAAGGTCTGTGTTAATTAACAATTTGCTGAGGAAGATACATCTAGAGACGGAGAAAGAGAGCTATGAATACTTTAAAGAAGCTCCCTGTTATAAGACTTCTTATTCTGATACAAGAAAACGGCTGAAGTTTATGGTACAGGAATGCTGTTCTCAGTCACTCTATTACGAAGAGCTGCATTCATATCATATTGTGCCTTATGCTTCGAGAATGCCATTTATGGAATGGGCTATACTAGCAGCCACTTGGAGCAAAATTCTCAGTTGCTTATTTATAAAATGAATTAAAGTAACTGTTAAGTCCATTATGTTTCTAAATGCCTGAACTGTTTATAGTGAAGATGTTAACATAAGGCACTAATTACCAATGCACTTGAGATCAAAGATGAGATGCATGCTGAACTGATTGATGAGAACCCTGGTTATTACTCAGCAGTCCTTGATGTCATCAAGTCAAATTGACAAAATGTCCCCATGTTTAGAGTAGCAAATTAGTGCTATAAAAGCAACTTACCCCTTTAAAATATAAAAACATGTGTATTTAGGAAAGGACTATATCGAGTTCATACAGAGCCCTGAATGTTCTTAGTCTCGCTCTTTCTAAATTCTGCTACTCAGCAGAAAGTAAAAACAAACAAACAAACAAACAAAAAACAGATAGAATTGTTACTCTCATCCCAGACGTTTAAGGGTGGATTGTTATTTAATTTCTGTAAATAATGAGAAGACAAGTTATTTCTCAAAAGCTTTGACTTGTCAAGCATTGTGCCAAATAACTGAAGCCCTTCTTGTGCCATTAGTGACAATTCAAGATGGGGTGAACATACTCAACTGCTGAATGTAACAACCAGACCACTCTAACTCATCCCTTTTACTTTCTCTTTTTTGGCTTGATAGACTTTCCTCTAAAGTTGAATTTTAATAAAAGGCCTTGAAGATGGGCTTATCTCTATGTTTTAAGAATTAGTTGAAATTTGTGGTGGGTCTTTCGTTAAGACTTTGGAATTTTATTTATGTCAGTTTTACAGGCTGTGATCCTCAGGAAAAGATAGTCAAGTAAAATTTGCTTTTAATAGGTTGATAATTAATACAAATCTTATCTGCTAAAATTGGCGGTAATTGAAATCAAACATAATATTATTTATTCATCTAAGAGTGCATTCAAACTGCCTAGATGAAACTTTGCACTGATTTTTGTATAATAGTAGATGATTCAATATTTGACGAAATGTTTCAGAATACCTTTGGTGGTAAAGTTTAAATAGTTCCCTATATTTTGAAATTGAAAAATCATTATTTAACAAAATGGATAGATTCTTGAAATTGCTGTTTATAGTGGTTCATATTATGTTTTTGAGGTTTGCATGTGATGTCTGATTCAATGTCCAGAGTTATGTCCTACAGAGCATACCACTTAAAGACTTGTTGTTAATTGGTAAAAAAAAAGATTGGGAAAACTAGGTGCCAAAGGTATATTCAAGAAAATACCAAAGATGTAAAAGTAAGTGTTAGAGAGATTATGGTAACAAAGATAAGAATCGAAAATAAAGGTTTGCACAGGACTAGAAGAACATTGTGAGTAAGAATTATTTACTTTCTAACATGCTTTCAAATCAACTTCTACACAGCATCAACAATCAAAGGCAATACTTTAAGAGAAGATATTCCAATAGTTCTGTGATTTATATATTCACAAATTTAATTACTGTGATTTTTGACATTCTATCTTCTCTTCTTGAATGCAATCTGGTAACCAAGAGGGCCTAAAACTATACAGGAGAATTTTCATTTTAGTTTTGATTCACTGCTCATTCCCTCTAATAATCTTCAGGGTGATTAATGTCGATCAACTTCGTATAAAGCCCTACTACCATGCACTATTGGAGATCACATATGGTGTAATTGATAAAAGTATTAGGTTTCTATTTAAATGCTCAATCAGAATTAGGAGCTGTAGAATTCCAACTTAAAAGTTAGATTTGTGGCTCTTTAAAAGGCGATATGGTGTGAGTGGTGAGATAGCTTTGAACTACAAATTAAAAATTAGAAATTAATTAAAGTAAAGAATTTGGCACCAAAGTTAAATAATTTTTGTGTCTTAAAATTTTCTTTTATAGAACATTTCTTTCAAAATGGGTATTTCTTTGAAAATAGGAATATTAAAAACAAAACCTAAATTTTATAAAATAATTATAGTATCATATAACTTAAAATAGAATTTGGTCACTAATAGTTTTAAATTATTTAATAAAATGAATATTGGCTTGCTTTATAACAGTGCCTATAAAATATAAAACAGTAATAATAAGTATGATTTAGAAAAATACTATATTTGAAAATTGTCTGAGGTCAGATATGCACATACTTTGGAATAGAAGAAAGGAGAAAAAAATTCAGTAAATTGTGAAATTCTACCATTTAATGCATGTGAGAAATCATAAAGCCAGAACATCTGGACAAGGAATACACAATATATTAAATCTGTTTTATTTGGTGACACAATTAATTGAGCTCTCTGATCTATATAGTCATCTGTAGAGAAAAGGAACTGTCTTAAAAACCAGCGGTATCTGTGAATATGCTTCTTTTCTTTTTAACTGTTGATTTAAAACCAGGTTAGTTAAAATATGTTCTAGGGCATTTAATTTTTTCCAATGAACTATAGATAAGGAGTAAACTGTGTTATCTTGACTTAAAAATAATTTGTGTTTGAAATGTGTAAACTTGTCTGAGTTAACAAGATTAATGTCATTTTTCCATGAAGAACTGATCTAGAAGGAGCTCTTACACAGACATGCTCTGCTGACCCCATCCCATGTGTTTATTATAGTAGAGGCAGGAGTTGGGACGTCAGATACCACTTTTTTTAACCTTTCTCATGTGACAAGTGCTATCTTTAGAATAAGAAAGATGGCAGAAAAATCTGAATGCTTTGGTAATGTTGAGCAAAAAGTGGTTGACAATTTAAAGACCTTGAGAAAATATTTAAAAAGAGAAACAAATAATGAAAGAGGAAGAGGATGAAAATAGAGAATCAGAGAAATAAGGAACAGGATTAGTATGTGGTACAGAAAGTTGTTTCCTTGAGAGGAAATACACAATTACACAATTTTGCTTTCTGTATTGCTCTGTACCTCAAATACTGCTACCCATAATTTTTTCATTCACCTATGATTCATTCACCAGGGGCTATATTCTACTCAGCATTTATGTTCTTTAAAATTAAGGTCCTGGGTAGAAGAGAATATTAAAAGAGTAGAAAGTAAGTTGGAGAAAACACTAAATGGTAAGTCTGTGTTTGTACAGAGAAGTTGAAACTGGTGATCAAATTTCAATGTACAACCTAAGATTGAATAAATTCTGTTACAGGAATTCATTATCATGTATTGAACTATTATGACCCAGACCTTTTGCCAGGGTGGGAGATAGAGATATGAACTGTACATAGTCCTTTCGCTGAAGCTGTTGATTGAGGAGGGAAAGATGTGTTGTTTTATTTTAAAGATAAAAATAGTTTGTAGCATCTACATTTCTCAAACTATAGAGTGGCTCTCAAGCATGTATCTCTGGAGGCATTTCCAGTTACAAAGATGCACAAGAAAAAGGAAGGTCTTCTGATCCAGATCTGTACATTCTCTCTTGCATCATATTTTGTACTTGCAAGCTTGATTGAAAACTAGAACTGCAAAAGAAAAGCATGTTTGGCCTTAGCACATCACCGGGACCAAAGAGGTCACAGGGGGAGGAAGGGAGACAAGTGCAAGTACGGAACAGTTTCTTCTGGCTTCCTTAACTTTCAGACTTTTTACAGAGGTAATCAGGGTAACATTAATGTCAAGAAGAGCCTTGATTGAGAAAGTCAGAAAGTCACAGCTGAGATTTTTTTTACCACTATGGAAGAGAATAATACAAGGACAGCTCTTCCCCCTTGTGGCAGTGAACTGCTTCCATAAGTTTAGAGTATTCTGTACATCAGCTACTCCAGCCATCACTCTCTTCTCCCACTGATTTATCTTCTAAATCTCAGTCCAACCCCAGTTTCCCTAGCATTGATTCTAATGGACACAAATATACTTGGAAATCCACAATTTGCAGTACTGATTGAATTTCCTTGGGAAAAAAATTTTTTGAGTGTATTAAAGTAAACTTCATTACAACGTCTTAATATATTTCTAAACTACTGTCCTTGGTCAGTAAATAATTGCCCACTAAGGTAATCATGGCTTTGTAATTCAATGTACATTAACAACTGAATATGCTTTCCTAAAGAAAATATCCCTGGTTGGAAATAATGGAAGATTGTATGCAATTAAATCAAGAGTTCATAAATATTTATGTAATATATGATGCTGTGATTTTTTTATTCTCAAATGTTATTACTACAACCAGTAATGTGTTTTTTAGGTATTTTGTTCCTTTATTAAAAGGGTCATGTCAAAAAACATGTTATATTCATGATCAAATATTTTAGACAAAAATGTTAACTTTAATGTTGTTCTTTCTTTGCCCTACTCCTGCTCTGCAGCTAGGTGGATCTGTTTAAGAACATCCCTCCACATTAGGTACCTCTTCATTCTTGTGCATCTCAGTCATTGGAGATCATGTTAAAGCCTTGTTTCTTTTTAGTTGATCTGAAATGTGGCCTGTGCATGTGCGTTTCTCCTCTCCCATAAATGTGAGGGTGACCGCTCCATTTCGAGAGGTGAGACTCTGTATCACTTGAAGCAAAATATACACTCAAACACTATTCCCTTATACTCTAAAAATAATATCTATTTACATCTATTTTCAATAAAATCTTATTTATTAAAAAAGTAAGAAAAAGCAAACATTAAATATCCTAAACTATTCTTTCAAATTGGCCACAAATATCAAAACACTTTAGAGAGCAAAATACTCATAAATTTGTGCATCTTTAAATTTGTATTCTATATTATGTGCAGCAAAGGAATATGGATTATCATTCTTATCAGTGAGGAAATGACACATGATAAAATATATTTATTTTTCCCTAAAATATATTCAGATAAGGAAACTTCACTTGATAACATTAAGGAGCAAATTCTACACAGGGCTTGAAGCATTTGCCAATTTATTCTTTGGCCAGATATAAGAAATATGATAAAAGTGTTCTACGTGAAATTCAGATTATGGGTAGCTCGATATGATAAAGATATTAGTAAATTAGAGCTGAAAATGGTATTGGAATCTTCAACTTCTTATTTTGGACTATTTTTTACACTTTATTCCATGAGATACCCTCTTCTCACTATGACTTCCTGTTTCTCTTCAGTTGATAGTATCTGGGTAAGGGGTGGAGGTTTGGTGTAGATGAGAGAGTTGCATAAATTGTCTAATTGAGCATGCCAAGTGATTTTTGTCAGGCTCTCCTTCGGTCATAAATTGTTGCTATAGCTATTGTGAAATATAGTGTCATAAATTTGTCATTAACAAAAGGAGAAGAGCAGAAATTTAGTTATGTGGGAATGTGCCCAAATATCAAGCAGATGGTGTTCTACAACATTTACTTGGAAAAATGTGTATCTGTTACATAATCTAAAATATGTCTTTTTTCACATTTGGAAATATTTGGGTCATGATTTAGAGTTTCTATTGGATTGTTTTTTAACCTGGAAGGAATAAGAAAGGTAATTGTATTTTAAAACATATTTGACATGTTACTAATAAAATTTTATTTCTGGTGAAATATAGGCGCAATTATTAAGTAGATGGTGGGAAGTCTTTGATGCTTAGCTGTTTCCTTAAGTTTTTCATTTCCAGAGAACTCATTTTAAAGAGATGTGGTTCTTTTTCTTTCAGCAATTTCCCCAGCATAACACGTGCTTAAGTACTTTGAAGATATTCCTGAACTCCTTGCAAAATTTCTTCAATATTATTGATGCTGAAATATTTCTTAGCATGAGTTATAGGTACACTCATAGTATTTACACTGTTTTCCAAACAAAAATTCCAAGTATCATAATCAAAGGCAATCTCTCTAACATAAATCATCAAAGGTGTATGCATTAGTTTTCCTTAGATTTGTTAGCTAAAGTGAGTAGGTGGCATTTATTCCTTCTCTCTGGTAGGACTTAGTGTTTGTTATCAAACACGCAAAACAGTATTTGTGAATTCTCTACAATCCACTGAAACATGCAAGGTTTTGCTAAAGGTATTTCCATTTGTTTGTGAATATCCAGACAAATATTTGAATAAGGGTAAAGTTACTTAAGTAAGCCAGGAGCAAGAACACATATGAATAAAAGACTTTCCCATATGTATTAATAGAAATTTAAATAAATGTAGATAATCATTTAAGATGGTAACACAAAAAATAAATTCATCTCTTCCAGGAATAAAAAAATCAACCTAATATTATGTAAGTAACTTGAGTAGAAACTATTGTGCATTTTGTAGTAATAGATACTGATCAGTGCATTTTTCAAGTCGCCAAGTGTAGGCTGTTATGCATCCATCTTCTCCTTGCAAGTTTACAAACACACACATACACAAACACACAAACGCACACACTACATGAGAGACACCACAGTAATAAATTAATGGTAATTTATTATTATTAACTAAAATAAAGTGTGAGTACTTCAGGGTTAATTCTCTCAGTATGTTTGCAGAACTAAGCTTCACTCTTCTTTTGTTTTTTGGGCCACACTAAGCAGTGCTCAGGGCTTACTCCTGAATGTTTACTCAGGGATCAGTGCTGGCAGAGCTCAAGGGACTTAGGCCTATAAGTGGTATGGGATCCAACCAAGGCCAACTGCACACAAGGCTAGAGCATTAACTCTGAACCATCTAACGTATCTGTGGCACTTCATTTTTATGTAAATTTATCTCTGCATAATAATTCAAGCCATGTAGATACAATAAATCGAATGGATGGTTCTATACAGACACCTAAATTTTATTTCACATCATAAAATCCACCCCCAATGTGGAGCACCTCCTTTGCTTGTTCTCAGTCACACCTGCATTAATTCCCTCCCTCCTCTTCCTCCCCTACTCCTGGCTCAAATCCTTTATTTACTAACCAACTGCTATTTCTTAAATTAATGAATAACTAGGCCAAACTCTACCATAATATATTTATATTTCAGCATATACAATAATGATATAAATATAAGCTTCATTAAAGCATTCCAATCAGTTCTCTGGATTGTAGCAGTTCTCTTGAAATTCTTCAAAGTGAGTTCTTGGAATTAAATATACCCACAAGTTTGAGATCCATCCAGAGAACCCATCTAGAAGATATTTCTACTTTTCCCCCATGAGTTTTGTAATTAGAAATGTTCATAAAAATGATGTGTATGCATGCCATATTGAAAAACCATGACTCTTTTCAAGGTAAAAGGAGATATATTAGCTATTAGTTTTTTTTTATCTAGAAGCACAGTAAAGCTTCTTTTGACCACTATTGCATTTCTGTAGTTTATAAGGAAACCAAATATGACAGTTTTGCCTGTAAATTTCCTATTAATAATTCATTTTTTTCAGTTTATAATAAAAATGGACCACAGCTTGTAAGTCACTAAATCAAAACTGTTTCATCCTTACTTGACCTCATTGGCATGAAGTTCAATTTTCCTCCTGGGAAAGCATTTTCTTGGCTACTCAATGGCCATTTCCACTTGTCATCAGCTAGCAGCAGCTGGTCAGGAGAAAGAATATCAGTATAAAGTGGTTCATTTTGCAATTAGATGCAGTAGTGGCTGATGTGCCAACAAGGTATTGCCATAGAAACAAGGCGCAATCCATGCTGGTCCTACTCCTTGTGACTAGGAAAACTGTCTTACTAAAATAGAGTTCTTAAACTGTTGATGGGTATAGTTTGGAATTATGTCTATGATAAACCATTACTAATAGTATTTTATTTCTTTTTCTTTTTTGGGTCACACCTAGCAAGGCTCAGGGGTCACTCCTGGCTCTGCACTCAGGAATTACTCCTGGCGGTGCTCGGGGGACCATATGGTGTGCTGGGGATCGAACCCGGTTGACCATGTGCAAGGCAAACGCCTTTCCTGCTGTGCTATATCCCCCGCCCTATTATTAGTATTTTAAACCAAAATATTTACAAATAATTTTAAAAATACATGAAAACTTACATTGAATGTCATTTTTAATTTATTTTTCATGTTTTTGGTAGTGAGGATTGAAACCAGGGCCTCCTACAGGCAAATAATGTGCTCCAGTATGGAGGATGTAACTGGCCCTGATTGGACCGTTTTATAAAACATACATCTCCTAAATTCTTTTCAAAGAAATGTAAACTTCCCCAAGGTAATTTTCACTGTAGATATTAACTATTAAGACAACCTAATAAACCAGTGACTATTGTCTGTCTTTAGCATCACAATAAACCAACTATTAAAAACCTCACTCAGTTTCAATCGATAAGTCAGTAGAAATTGGAAAATATTTACTACTCCAAGGGGTTCATTGTCTCTAAATTGTGTTCACTTCCTTGTACCAATGTATAGTTGAGTAGTATTAAATTGATATGATTGGCATAGATGCAGAGACTATTCCTCTTGGACATAAAAAGCAGCTATTTTATAGGAAGAAGGATCATGAAAGCCACCTGCACAGAAGGTGAAAATGTACCTGGGACTAAAAATTCATCTCTACATTTAGAAGAAAAGGATATTGGGCATGTGTCAAAAACTTAGCCTTGTTTTCCTTCTTTGAATTTGGTCTAAGAGTGTGTATGTTAGATAGATAGTTGAAATGATTGCTATTCTAACTTGTTTATTACACAATTAATTTATTTTCATTGACTTAATTTCATCTAAAAAAACTTCTATATTTCTTTAAAGTCACTGGTCTACAGCTTTATAAACTTGTGTTTTGTTACTCTGAACCAAAGACAATTATAGTACTGAGTATTGAATATGATATCACTTGGGAAAATTTAGGTGATACAGTTAGCCAAAAATCAAGATAAAAGGCACGGACAGAACATTCCTGAGCATATATTTTGTGTTTGAGTATGACAACACTTCAGTAATGATTCCAGTTCTTTTCTCATAGTCATTATTTTTCAAAATATCTCTACATATAAAACACAACATCCAAGTAAGTCTATTGGGTAGAATTCACATTTTTAAAAAATATTTTTTAATTTAATTTTTTTGGTAATTTTTTTCTTTCTTTCTTTTGTTGAGTACAGTAGTTGGTTTTTTTTTTTTTTTTTTTTTTTTTGCTTTTTTGGGTCACACCCAGCAATGCGCAGGGGTTTCTCCTGGCTCTGCACTCAGGAATTACTCATGGCGGTGCTCGGGGGAACCATATGGGATGCTGGGGATCGAACCCTAGCCGGCATTGGCCGGCCGTGTGCAAAGCAAATGCCTTACCCGCTGGGCTATCACTCTGGCCCTAGTACAGTAGTTTTTAATTGAAGGAAACTTGCTTAGAAAGCGGGAGAGGAAAGAAAGACGGAAGTATGTGTTCAAGAGAAAACACAAACTTCTCCAAAGCATAAATAAACAGGTAAAGAGACATAAACAAGCAATCAAGGTATGTGTTCAAGAGACAATACAGGCTTGAAGAGAAAGCCTATTTTTTTTCTTATTTGAGATTTATTACCATCTGGATAAACAAGCCCATGTCCTCTACTGAATGTTGTCTACCTCTCTCTCTCTCTCTCTCTCTCTCTCTCTCTCACCCCCTCTCTGTGTCTCTCTTTCTCATGCTCCTAAAATTTCTCTAAATGAATTTATTTTAATAATACTATTTTACAAAAAATGTATAGACTACACCCAGGTGTTTTGGAGAACTGGGACCACTTCTGGACATAATCGCAATGTTATGCAGAGCAAAGAATTGAGCTTGGTATCTTGAACATGCTAGATGTATGTACTTTACCACTTGAGCAAACTTCCAGTCTGGTGGTGTCTTTTTCTGATGGCATTGCAGTCTAAGTTATATATATAATATTATATAGTGTGTGTTGTGTGTGTGTGTGTATATATTGTATCATTATTAACTATTTTGCCTTTCTGTCCATTTGTTGTCTAGTGATAAGAAGGTATTTAAAGAAATTCTATTTCCACATTTTTGTTTACCACCATCAGTAGGGCTAAAAGATTTGATTGTTTTTAGCAATCTATAGATTATTGGGCCCAGCTGATCATGAGGCACCCAGGGAGAGAAGACTGGTTCTAGCCCTGACCTGCCATCCCAGCAGAGCCTTGCAAGAAGCCAGAGGAACCCCCTCACCATGAGGGCAGCCATTTTCAACATCCAGACTCCACAGCTTGTGAGAGCTCCACCCAGCAGAAAAACTGATCTTTTCCCATTGCACAAAGCAGGTCATCAATAAATGGCATGAGACGAGAGGCTACTACAAGAGTATCCCACCAGCAGGGCAGAGCCTGACAAGCTACTTGTGTTGTATTTGATATGCCAAAAACCAATAACAATTATAGACCTCCTTCCCATGACCTGAAGGAGTGGTTTGAGGCTCTTCATATTCCTGGAGCAAGCAGATGCCCTTGGGCTACACTAGCATGTGACAGGACATATGGGGATGTTACTGGTGCCGGCTCGAGCAAATCGATGAACAACAGGAAGACAAGTGATACAAGTGAAGTGATAGATTATTGTATTATTTGAATGCTGATGATAAAATTAAAATTTTAAGGACACTATTTGACTCTCAGGTCAAAATATAGAAAGGATAAATAAATTATACTCAATATACTAAATCAAAGTATATTTTCCAAGACTGCATGAGAAATATGCGAATTTTTGCTTGAAAGAGTAAGAGATTCTATTTGGGAAATGCTGGCACATGTTACTGAAAATGTAAACTTCTGTAACTTTGAAAAAAGAATCATACTTTAATCATGAAATATTTTCATCATTTAGTATATAAATTTTATTATATCATAATGATACTAAATTGTTAGCTAATTATTAGTTTTTTATCAAATAGAATATTGAATAGATTTTTTATTTTTATTTATTTTATTGAAGCTGTCCCCAAAACATAGATATAAAGGTTGGGAACAACTGTATACAGTCTGTATTTTGGATTACCCAAAGCAGGTGAGCAAAGAAAAATGACAGGGTTTTTTTTTTTTTTAAAGAGGGCTTAGGAATCAAGATTCAACATTTTAATGCTTTTGGATATGTAATTGTAAGCTATGTATGGTTTCAGGAAGCACTTTGGTAAGGCTGGATTTATAGTCATTTATTTGATGGCTTGCAGTATAGAATCAGAATAGATGTGTTAGTTAAGGAGACTGGTTGGTAAAGAAATGGTATAATAAATGAAAATTACAAGTGTGCAATAGAAAATTTCAGAGACAAGATCAGTGCCTGAATACAGAGGTGAGGGAGAAAGAATAGAAAGTGAGTCCAAGTTCCAGAGCTGTGTTCTCTAGTGTGGTAGCCACCAGCCACATATTGCTTTTCAGCACTTGAATTGTGACTGCTTTAAAGAAGATGAAGTACAAAATAACGTCTGATTTTCTAGGAATTTTTCCATCAAATAATGTAAATATCTTTCTAGTTTTAATGTGGATTACATAAAGGCTACTGTGGATTACATAAAGCCCATTACATAAAATGGGCTAAAAGTAATATTTAAAATTTTAATTTGTTTCTTTAAAAACTTGGGTGTGGTTATGTAGAAATATTAAAAGTAATTCATGTAGTTAACATGTTTATGTAAGACAGCAACTTTTTTGTACTTTAGAGAGCTAAGACAATTTCATGCCATCGACGGGCATAGAGAAAGGAAAAGAAGCTCATTAAGGGATCACTTGATCACTTGAATCCCGTTATTTATTGATTTGCTCGAGCGGGCGCCAGTAACATTTCCATTGGACCCTATCACATGCCAATGTAGCCCAATGGCATCTGGTTGATTCAGGAATATGAAGAGCCTCAAACCATTCCTTCAGGGTCTTAACAAGGAAGTCTGACCATCTTGTAGGTGGGCGGCCACGTGATCTTTGACATCCCGTGGGATCCAGTCGGTAACGGCTCTAGTCCAGCGGTTGTCTCCAAATCGCATTACATGTCCAGCCCATCTGATTTTCGATGCCTTGGCAAACGAGACAGAGTCCCTGATTCTGGAATAGCGATGGAGGTCAGAACTCCGGATTCCTTCACTCACTTGAGTGAGGCGTGATATTCCAAGCATAGCTCTTTCGATGCCTCTCCGGGAGACCCGAATAGCATTCTCATCATGCTTTCGTAGGGCCCAGGTCTCTGAGGCATATGTTAATGCAAGGAGAACGGTGGAGTCGAAGAGATGTGCCCGGAGCCGGAGGTTCTTTGTCCTTTTAGCTATTTCTCCGATGCCTTTGAAGGCATTCCATGCCGCTCTCTTCGTCCTGCGCAGCTCAGGTTTTAGGTCATTCATCATGTTGACTTCTCGACCTAGGTACACATAACTGCTGCATTCAGAGATGTTTGTTCCATTGACAGTGAATGGGGCCTCAGAAACTAGTTCATTTCTCATGAACATAGTTTTCTTCAGATTCAGCTGTAGACCTATCTTTCCACATTCTCGGTCAAAGTCAGCCAGCATTTGTGCCGCTTGGCCAATTTTGGTGTTATTAGAACGATGTCATCAGCAAAGCGGGAGGTGGAGTAGTTGCCCGACCATCTATCTTCACTCCCATTCCTTCCCATTCTAATTGTTTCATGATGTTCTCGAGGGTGGCGCTGAAGAGTTTTGGTGAAATGGAATCACCCTGTTGAACCCCTCTTTTCACATCAATGATCACTTCTTTGTAGAATGGTGAGATCCTGGTGGTGAATCCGTAATACAGCTCACGAAGGGTCTTGATGTATTGGGTTTGAACGCCCTGTTTGACTAGGGCTTCGATGACTGCTTCAGTCTCCACAGAATCAAAGGCTTTCTGTAAATCAATGAACGTGAGACAGAGCGGCATCTTGTACTCCCTACAAACCTCAATGAGCTTGGTTACTGTGTGGATATGGTCGATTGTGCTGAATCCTTTCCGGAAGCCTGCTTGCTCACATGGTTGTCCTTCATCTAGTGTTCTGCTAATCCTGTTCAGGATGACTCTTGTAAACAGCTTGTAGATGACGGACAACAGGCAGATGGGGCGATAGTTGCCGATGTCGTGAATGTCTCCCTTCTTGAACAGTAGAACTGTCCTGCTGGTTTTCCATTGGGAGGGCACCTTGCATTCGGACAGGTAACGTGTGAAGAGCCGAGCTAGTGTATTGATGAGTACCGATGGCAGATTCTTCAGGTGTTTGGCTCTGACTTTGTCTGGGCCTGGTGCATTCCCTTCTTTACCGACGAGATGGCATGTCGGATTTTTTTTCAAAAGGGAGAACTTTGGGAATGACATATCCATCCTGTGGAATTTGGTATGTGGGCAGGTGGATGTGGCTATCAAAGAGATTTGAGTAGAAGTCCTGGATAATCTTCTCCATTGCCTTTCTGGAAGATGTGATAGATCCATCAGGGCGTCAGAGGGCAGTCATCTTGGTTTTATAGTTGGCAAAGGACAGGCGGGCAGTGCAAATGCTTTTCCCGGCTTCTGCTGCATCTTCCAGTATTTCTGCTCTTCTGTCTTTGAGGTCTTCTTTTATCGCTTCTCTGCACCGTTTAGCAAGCTTGGATGTTAGCATTTGGTCTCCTGAGGCTCGCGCCTTGCCACGTTGGAAAATGAGCTCCAGAGTTTCTGAAGACAAGTGTCCTTTTGTGTCTTTCTCTCTCTGGCATTCTTCGCACAATCATGGATGTGCTGAACCAGTCGGTTGTATTCTTCATCGATGTCGCCAATGATGGTATCTTCCCATGTTGCTGCAATGGTGCCAAAGAGTTCCCAGTTGGTGGTCATTCTGGGAGTTCTCTTCTTAAACTTTGCAGCCTTTTCTCCCCATTGCGGGAAGTAGAATTTTGCACCGAAGGAGACGGTGGTCTGATCCTGTTTGGAATTTGGGGACGACAGCAACATCGGTCAGACAAAACCGTCGATTGAAGATGATGTGGTCAATTTCATTGTGGAACTGTCCGCCAGGAGATTCCCATGTCCAACGTTTCGCTTCAGCTTTCTGGAACTGTGAGTTCCCATGAATGGTCTTGGCATTAAAATCACCGACTATGATCTTGTAGAAGGTGTGATCTTTTTATAGAACTCCTCCAATTCCATGTAGAATTTCTCAATTTCATCTTCTTTGTATGAGGATGTTGGTGCGTAGACAATGAAGATAGAAATTACTGGCAGTGGGCCACATCTCTTCAAGTGTAATCATCCTATTCGGTTTGTTAGGCATTCAAATGAATCAATGTTTATGGCCATGTTCATGTTGACTAGGACACCAACGCCACCAATGCCTTTTTTCGTCACATGTTCCAAGGAACAATTCTTCTCTGGTGTCAAATACAGCATGATGCAACTGACGCCTCCTCGTCTCAGTCAGACCAATGATGTCGTACTTGATCTTTTGCACTTGCACCATCAGATCCTCAATATATGCTTCCAATGCCAGCTTATGTGCATTGAAAGTACAGACAGTCATTTTAGTCCTTCTTCGTTTTTGCAGTCTAGGATGGCCATGAAATTTTATCAAGCACTGCTTGTTTGCCTTTCTTACTACTGCCATATTAAGGGCTCTTTCGGGTCACGAATATAAACATTTCTGTTACTGGATTTGGCATATTGAACACGCATCGGACAGCTTGCCAGGCTCTGCACGATTTACCTCCAAATTACCATAAATATTCTACCCACCCCTCTGAGAGAGCCCCCACAAAGTAAGAAAAAATATAAGAAAAATAAAATAATTACTGAATAATCTGAATGGTTAGAATAGTATTAGAATAGTTGTTAACAAAACAAGAAATAACAGGTATTGTGAGGGTGTGGAGGAAACAGAACCCTTGTGCTCTATTGGTGACTATGTTTTTGGTGCACTATGTAAAATGTCAGAGATAAAGACAGGAACTATGGCTTTTGCCATGCATGTGGATAGTTCACTTCCCAACTCCATAGCAGGGGTCAACCCTGACCACTGCCAGGTGTGCCCAAACCACGCACAAAATAGAATGGATTTTCATGATATAATCCTTATAAATGTAGAAAGGGGTGACCAGCTTACTTAAAAGTAACCACAAAGGGCTGGAGAGATAACCCAGCAGGTAGGGCATTTGCCTTGCATGTGGCCGACCTGTGCCGGCCCGGGTTCAATCCCGGCATCCCATATGGTCCCGGGCACAGCAAGGGAGTGGTTCCTGGGTGCGGAGCCAGGAGAAACCCTGAGAATTGCCGGGTGTGACCCAAAAAGCAAAAAAAAAAAAGTAACCGCAAAAAATAAAATTCCTGAGGGTTAACAAGTACTGCAGAGCACAACTCCTATGGTAATTGAATATTATCTTCATGTGCTAAACCTGTGTGAGACAGAATCAAATTTTTAAAAAAGTCTGTAAATGGTGAAAATTATCATTTTGTGCTAGCTATGGTTTTTAAAAATAGAAAACTTCTATATTAGAGGTTAAAGGTCTAAATGCTTTATGAATAAAAATTGAAAGTATCAGAAACTTAAAAAAAAATTTGAAAATGTTTTAAAATTTCTTAAGCTATTACCACCAACTAATATGCAGTAAGACAATGCCTATTTTCTACTACTTTAAGGAAGGAAGGAAGGAAGGGAGGGAGGGAGGGAGAGACGGAGGAAGGAAGGAAGGAAGGAAGCAAGGGAGGGAGGGAGGGAGGGAAGGAGGAAGGAAGGAAGGAAGGAAGGAAGGGAGGGAGGGAGGGAAGGAGG
Organism: Cryptotis parvus; assembly: GCA_021461705.1. Classification (NCBI taxonomy): domain Eukaryota; kingdom Metazoa; phylum Chordata; class Mammalia; order Eulipotyphla; family Soricidae; genus Cryptotis; species Cryptotis parvus. Next base: position 215,904 of record JAJIBD010021219.1, read on the forward strand.
AAGGAAGGAAGGAAGGAAGGAAGGAAGGAAGGAAGGAAGGAAGGAAGGGAGGGAGGGAGGGAGGGAGGGACGGAGGAAGGAAGGAAGGAAGCAAGGGAGGGAGGGAGGGACGGAGGAAGGAAGGAAGGAAGGAAGGAAGCAAGGGAGGGAGGGAGGGAGGGAGGAGGAGGGAGGAAGGAAGGAAGGAAGGAAGGTCAGTGAATTTTTTAAAAACAATTATAGACCTCATTTCCATGACCTGATGGAATGGTTTGAGGCTCTCTATGTTCCTGGAGGAAGCAGGTGCCCTTGGGCTCTACTTGCATGAGACAGGACATATGGAGATGTTACTGGTGCCCACTCGAGCAAATCGATGATGAACGGGAAGACAGTGATACAGTGATTAAAATGTATGAAGATTCTTGGAAAAACTAAAAGTAGCACATTCTACAAGGAAGTGATCATTGATGTCAAAAGAGGGGTTCAGCAGGGTGATACCATCTCACTGAAACTCTAAGAATGAAAATAAAATGAAAATAAAACCTGAACTGTGCAGGAGGAAGAGAGCTGCATGGAACGCCTTCAAGAGCATCAAAGAAATAGTTAAAAGGATAAAACACCCTCGACTCTGGCTCATCTCTTCCACTCCACTGTTCTCCCTGCACTAACATACGCCTCCGAGACCTGGGCCCTACGAAAGCAGGATGAGAACGCTACTTGGGTCTCCCAGAGAGGAATCGAAAGAGCTATGCTTGGAATATCATGCCTCACTCAAGTGAGAGAAGGAATCTGGAGTTCCGACCTCTTGTTGATGAGAGTCAGGGACGCTGTCTCGTTCGCCAAGGCATAGAAAATCAAATGGGATGGACAATGGACATGCAATGCAATTTGGAGACAACTGCTGGACTAGAGCTGCTGCTGACTGGATTCCCACAGAATGTCAAAAGATCACATGGCCGCCCACCTACAAGATGGTCAGACTTCTTCGTCAAGACCTTGAAAGAATGGATTGAGGCTCTTCGTATTCCTGGAGCAAGCAGATGCCATTGGCTACACTGGCACATGATAGGGTCAAATTGAAAGTTACTGGTGCTCGCTCGAGCAAATCAATGAATAACGGGATGACAAGTGATCAAGTGACCACATAATCCAGCAAGACCACTTTATATATTTAGCCAAAGAGAACTGGAGCACTAATATGAAAATATATCTCTACCTCATATTTAATGCAGCATTATTCATAATAGCTAAGAGATGAAAGCAGCCTAAATATCCCTTGACAGATAAATAAAATGGGGCATATTATTTACAACAGAATATTATTGAACCATAAAATAAATAAACTCTTGTAATTTGACATTGCATGAATGGACCTTGAAGGATTATTCTAAGTCAGATTGATAATGACAACTGCTATGAGATTTTAGATATGTGAAATCCAGCAACCAACACCACCACCAGCACCACCATCATTAAGGCAGAAATGCAAAGAAGAGATTGATTGGTCAGAGGTCAGGAATGGGAGTTTGGCAAATAGGTGAAGGGAATCAAAGGGACAGATTTCCAGTTATAAAATAAATTTTATAGGACTATAATATATAACATCCTATTTTAAATATTATGGTAGCCACTGGCTTTAGCACAATAGAGAGAAAAAATTACAGATGTTTTAAAAAAGTGTTTTATAGTTAAAGAAATAACAAATAAAAAAAAAACATCCGGTGTTAGCTACAAAGGTTGTAGGAGAACATGAACATGCTTCCCTCCAGTCGCCATGTCCCAAGGATGTGTCTCAGGTACGGACAAGCTTTTTGATTACAAAACTAGTTTCTTCTTTTTCTTTTAGTCAGGAGCTTTTCAACAGCAGCTTCTGTTTTGGGCCTGGGATATGTGAGAATGTGGGCTTGTGAAGCATGACTACAGTATGTTCTCTTGTTGATTTCCTAGGCCATGTTCCTAAAATTCGGTGAGGGCACTAACCACTTAGTCACAAATAATTCTGTACTTCCAAAGAATCAGAAAGAGAATCTGTCTCTATACTTATGGTCAGGGGTCTAGAGAGAATGTGTACAGGAGCTAGGCTCTTGGCTTGTAAGTGACTGATTGGTTTTATCCTCTCTACTCTATGAAATTCCCTGAGCACTGTGAGGACCAATTCCTGAGCACAGAGCTGGGAGTAGTCTGGAGCACCACTAGGTATGACTCAACCCCCCATAACCACCAACCTAAAATTAATAAAAGCAAGCAAACAAAAAAAAAACCTTTTAACCAGAAGAAAGGCTCTTTCCCAATCTTGGCCTTTTAAAAAAATTTATTATACCACCATGAGATATACAATTACACATATGTTCAAACCCAAACAGTGATGTTTGGGTTTCAGTCATACAGTGTTTCAGCACCCATCCTTCCACCAGTGCCCATTTCCCACCACCAATGTCCCCAATTTCCTCCCCCTCCCTAGCCTGCCTCTATGGCAGGCTCTTTAGTCTTGGACTTTTTTTTAAAACAAGGTTTGATTCACAGAAAAGTGGTTTGGTCAACCAAAAGGTTTTTAATTTTATTACTTAATTGATTGATTAATTGATTTTTGCTGAATTGCCATAAAATACACAGTTACAAAATAGTTCATGATACATTTTAGTTATACAATGTTCCATCACTCGTCCCTTTACCAGTGTATATTTCCCACCACCCGTGTCCCTAGTTTTCTTCCACCCTCCTCCCTGCAGCCTACCTCAATGGCAGGCATTCTCTCTCTCTCTCTCTCTCTCTCTCTCTCTCTCTCTCTTTTGGGCATGTGGTTTGAAATAGAGGTACTGAAAAGTTATATTTCTCAATTTACCTAATTTCAGCACTCAGTTCATATCCAGAGTTATCATTTCCAGCTATCATCAAGATGTTTTTAATCCTTTTCTAAGATTTCATCTTCAGAAGAGATACAAACAGTTAGGCCTGTTGACAGTGATTTAGAACTTCAAAGCTAAAACTTGTTTTACTATTTTTTAAAGAACATTATTCAGAAGTTATACTTTGGGCTTTTTGTAGAAAAGTTTCTGATATAACATTTAGAATCACTGATTTAATGTATGTGATTGATAAAAATTTAGAGCTTATCTTGTTTAACTTTTTCATTTTATAAAAAACTATAACCTAAGAAGTAAAGTGATACATTAAAATTGTATTTGAAACCAACTGTTTCAGCTCCTCACTAGATAAGATTTTTTTAAATTCTTATCTATGTTACTTGTCACTTGTCTTCCTGTTGTTCATCTATTTGCTCGAGCTGGCACCAGTAAGGTCTCCATTCGTTGGGAACGAGGTCCATTATTGTTACTGTTTTTGTCATATTGAATACACATTGATAACTTTCCAGGCTCTGCTGTGGCTCTGGGTTCATCCCAGGGGGCCCAGTCTTTTTCTATGTCAGACCATCAACCATCCAGGGCCAATGGGGCAGAGCCCTGGGTGTAGACAAGCCTGTCTCCTGTCTGCCACCTGCTGATGCAGCTGGGCACTGCAGCCACATCTGCAGCACCTTGAGGGGCAGAATTCTTATCTATAAATATTAATAATCTATCATGTCGTTGGCGTCATTACTAAATGATAATTTAATAAGAATTTGAGGGTGGAGGAGCGATAGTCCAGCAGGTAGGGTGTTTGCCTTGCAATCAACTGACCCCGGTTCGATCCCTAGCATCCCAGATGGTCCCCAAAACACCACCAGGAGTAATTCCTGAGTGCAGAGCCAGGGGTAACTTTACGCCTGAGCATTACTGGGTGTGACCCAAAAGAAAAAAAATTTAAGGCTTAAATCAAGAATTTAAGTTTAAATGTTAAGGGTGGGTTGTAGCTCAGTGGTAGAGGAACATTTTCCCCGAGCCTCATAAGTGAGACCGTGGGTTAAGTCCATAGCTTTGCAAAGAAAAAATATTGATCCAATACTAAGCATCTTTTTTTTTAAATTTTTTTTCTTTTAGGGTCACACCCGGAAATGCTCAGGGGTTACTTACTCCTGGTTCTGCACTCAGAAATTACTCCTGGCGGTGCTCGGGGGACCATATGGGATGCTGGGGATCAAACCCGGGCCAGCATAGGCCAGCCGCATGCAAGGCAAATGCCCTACCTGCTGGACTATCGCTTCATCCCCCAATATTAAGCATCTTTAATAGCATCATTGCTTGTTGCATCTTTACTGAGTTTATGATTTTTTATCTTCATACTGTGATGTTTTCAATAGAAAGTTTGCCTTTTGTTTTATTCTTTATCCTAGGAGCTAAACAACTGTTATATGAATTAATAAGTATAAGTCTGATCAGTAAACTTTAAACAGTGTAATTCAGGTGGGTCCATACTTAATTACTAGGATTATAGTGAAGTGAGTTTTGTAAAAAAGCACACAATATTCACTAGATTAATAAAGTCAAAGAGAATCAATATTTGAATTAATAGTTAATGTACATGTGAAATTATGAGTTAGAAGACATGCTAAATAAATGGTCAAGTGCAACACAGTAACAACAAATATGCTGATGGAGAAGACTTTTATAAGACAAAGTCAACAGATGTAATTTTTTCCTTAAAAATAATTTTTTCAGGTATTTATTTTTACAGTAGTACAATTTTGTAGTGCAATATTGCAGTACTACTACCCTCCACCACTATCCAAGGACTCTCCCCTACCCAGCACAATCGCATCACAATTCTGTGGACCCTATTTCTGTGCTGTTTCCATTACGGAGGTACTGCCTACTACCTTGCTTTGATTTCTTTGTACTCTGAGTATCTAGAATTATCACTACACCACTAGCTAGTGCCAATGTGATCAAAGAACATCTATAGGTCTGTGAGTATCTTAAAGTATATTTATCATTTTTTTTTTAGTTTGGAAATGAAAACCAAAATGGAGATTTTGGTTAAACACTGAATTTCTGTGAAAAAAGATTATTTGAGAAAAGGAAACAAGTTTTGATAACGATATATATAGAAAAAATAAGGGAACCCTTGTTTCTTTTTGTGAAAATAAGAATAGTTTTTATTTCTTTTGATTTTCCAATCAAAGGTTAAAATTTTTTCTATCATCCAGTTTTCCCACTTCCAAACATTTACCTGAAAATAATTTTAAAAAGACAATATACCCACACAACCATATTCATTGTAGCATTATTTACAATACCCAAGAACTTGAACATGAGTGCACATTGGCAGACTATTGAATAAAAAAATGTAGTAGATGGGCTGGAGTGGTAGTTCAGCAGGTAGGGCGCTTGCCTTGCATGCAGCCGACCCGGGTTCGATCCCCGGCATCCTATATGGTCTCCTGAGCACTGCCAGGAGTAATTTCTGAGTGCAGAGCCAGGAGTAACCCCTGGGCATTGCCAGGTGTGATCCAAAAAGCAAAAATAACTAACTAACTAACTAACTAACTAACTAACTAACTAACTAACTAACTAACTAACTAAATGTAGTAGATAGACACAGAAAATTCTACTCCATTATAAAATTGACGGAATCTTGCTATTTATTTATTTATTTATTTATTTATTTAGAATCTGGCTATTTACAACAATGATAATCTTGGGAATATTATTCATAGTGAAAAAAGTCATATAGAAAAATGATATCATTCCTATATGTAGAGAAGAAATAGGTAAGCAATATAAAACTAAAATAAGAATTTTGTTTGTTTGGGAGCCATACCTGGTACTATTCAGGGCTCACTCCTGGTTATGTGCTCAAGAATCATGCCTGTTTTACTTGGGGGACCATCTGGGTTGCTGGGGATTGAAGCTGGGTTGACTGTAGGCAAGACAAATGCCCTGCCTGCTGTATTATATCTTTAGCCCCACAAAAATAAGCTTTTAAACCATATGACCAATTCCTGGTTAAAGGGAGTTGTGGATAGGAGTAGGTAAGGCAAATTAAAGGGGAAAATTGTATGGTGAAAGATAAAATTTTGCTTTAGTGGTAATTGTTTTATATAGTATGCACATATATTGATTTTATTTTTTTTAATTTTATTATTGAGACAACTTGGTTCATAAACGTGTTAATATTTATGCCGTAGGGACACCACTACCAATGTGTCAAAAACCCTTCACCACTGACTTTAGATCACTTCTAGTCTGTGTCATTTCTCCCTACCTTTTATTCCTAAACTCAGTAACTTCAGTTGTATTGTCAGAGTTCAAAGACCCATATATGACAGAGCAGATGCACATTTGTTCCTTTCCCTCTGAATTATTTCACTTAACATAATATCCTCTATTTCCCTCCAAGTTATAGAAAATTATAATTTCACCTTTTCATAGACTTGTGTAGTTTTTCATTGTATGGTTTGACCTATATTTTCTTCACTTACTCACCTATTGTTAGGTGTTTAGGTTGCTTCAAGATATAGGCAATTCTAAATAGTGCTGCAATGAATGTAGTGGTGTATGTTCTTGTTGAATCAATAAAAGGGTAGAAGGCAAGCAGAAACACTGGGTCATATAATACTTCTATTTTGAGTTTTTGAGGAATCTCCATATTATTTTCTGTAGATGCTGAATCAGATGACAGTTTCACCAGCACTGAACCAGGGTTCCTTTCTCCCCACATCCCTACATACGCTAATTTTTATTGAGGCACACCCGAAACTTTATTATGTAATTCTTCAATAAAAAAAGGATAGAAATTCCAATTTAGATCCAACTAATTGAGATAGTAGTAAAATGAGGTATTGTTAAAAATTACTTTGAACATAGTATAAGTAAACGTAAAATGGGGGCTCTTAATTTTAAATGTAAGACCTAGTTCATTTAGATTTTATACTTTGGCATTAAACACCTGGTTATTAAACAATATTAAAATATAATTAAAATCATATTTATATATTTTACATGAAAATAATTGAGTTTTTTTTTTTGCTACATGGTGCAAGAACACAATCAGTTTAGGCAAAGGTAGAGAGTACCACCCAGAACTAATTTTGATGTGTAAAGAGACACTGATAACTCTTCTTCCACCATCTGGCAGCAGCAGTTTATTGGTCATTTGTACTCCTTATGAAAATTTGGTTTGAAAGCCAAAATATACTATTCTACTTTTTTTTGAAAGTTGATAAACTCTCTTCTGAAATACTGGATGTGTGTATACTGAGAATTTCTGAATACAAAACTGTTTTAGAAATACCATATAATTGCCCTCATTTCTGACAGACTGTCAATAAACCTTCCAAAGTTGGTCCTAGCCAATCAAGTGAATCAGTGTCTTTTATCAGAAATAAGTTGTATTATTCTTAAAATATGATAAATTTCAATGAATTAAATATAAATTAATAATATTTAGGTGTACTTTTAATTTCTGTCACCCTTCTTTCATCAAATACCAGTTGAAATGGAATGAATTAATACTTTTCTTCTGAGAGTATCAAGTTATTGTTTATGCCAAGCAGCTTTTAGGTAATGGGTTATCTTAGCAATTACTTCATATCCACATAATCCTATATAATGATAAAACTAAAATTTAAGGAAATAAGGAAGAGTGGAAAATTCTGGCTTGAACTGTTATGCTCTCTTCTTGATGTAGTTTCTACTTTCTGCTGCAATTTAGAAGTACATTCTCAGTCATTCTACCGTCCACCCATCTTGTCTACATACACAAAAGCAAACAACTCCAAAAGCCTTTAAAGTCAAGTTTTAATTTATCTTGTACCAGATTATGGGAGAGACTCACAGACATGGGGCAGAGATGCTATTAGCTCTCTCTGTGCCCAGTCGCTCATGAGGCGCCCAGGAGGATGGCGGGTTCTAGCCCTGGCCCGCCACCCCAGCAGTGCCTCGCAACAAGCCAAACGACCCCCTACACCACGAGGGCCACCATTTTCCACAACCGGACCTCCCTCTTGTCAGAACTCCATCCAGCATACAAGCCTATCACAGCCCAGCTTGCGCGGGCCGCTTGCAGCCGCGTGGTTCATCAATAAATGCTGAATTTAGAGATGACTACAAGAGTATGCTACCCACATGGCAGAGCCTGGCAAACTACCCATGTCGTATTTGATATGCAAAATACCAGTAACAATTATATACCTCATTTCCATGATCTGATGGAATGGTTTGAGGCTCTTTATGTTCCTGGAGCAAGCAGGTGCCCTTGGCTCTACTTGCATGAGACAGGACATATGGAGATGTTACAGATGCCCGCTCTAGCAAATTGATGATGAACTGGAAGACAGTGATACAGTGATACCAGATTATGGAAATATTTTCTATTGTATAGGATATATGAACTAAAATGATTGCTAACATCTAATTTGACACTATAACTTAAGCAAACCATTGCTACCTTCTCTAACTTGGTTCCTGCCTTCTGGTTTGGGCCTTTTTTTCTCCTCCTGAATATTTACTATTTATTCCCCATGCTATTTTCAGAATCTTCATTTGTACTGATTTTTATAAATTTATTTTGATTTAATGTCTCAGGAAATAATAGGACAAGACATTTGGGTGGGGAGGTGGCAGAGTTTTGCTTTGGATTATTGCAGATACTATCCCAATATATAGAAAATCTATTGGTGGGGAAAAACAATAGTTGTAATATTAAAGTGATTCAAAATATCAGAGAACTAACTAGAAGGATTAGGAGATGGTTAAAGACTTCACTTAAATCCAGCAGAGCTAAAGTAGAGAAAAATGAAGCCCTGGAAATTGAGTTAAATTCTGTGTTTGTCAATATACCTTCCAATTGAAAGGAGCTGTGCTAAAGCTAAGTCACAATTTCTGAATATTGGCAAACATTTTGTCTAGATAAACTTTTTTTGCCTTATTCCATGAGGAGTAAACCGAAAAACAACAGCTGGGGTATTACACAATATGTAAAACTATTTCAGAATAAAATAAATGTTATATAAATCTTATAACCTAGATGAATAGAAATCTCTTTAAATTGTTAATTTCTAGAGTTAGAAAAATTTAGAAAAAATGCTATTGTCTACAGTAACTAAAGACGTGACATCTATAGGGAAGCATAAAATGAGAGCAAGTTTCAAAAAAAATGATAGATCAACTCAAAAGTCAAGTTAAAGATGAAGAAGGATCTACATGGGATGAGAAAAGATTACATGGCAAATAAGTTAAAA